>CABFOS010055878.1:0-10271 GCA_900660315.1 Diretmoides pauciradiatus | reverse complement strand
GAGGGTCTCACCACAGCACCCCATCCATCCCCCTTCTGCCCCACTGATAACCTGAAGCCTGAACTGATCTGCGGGGTGTGCCACCGACTCTTCAGCTCGGCCTCCTCGCTAACGGTCCACATGCGACTGCACCGCGGCAGCCGCACTCTCAGCTGCCGTTACTGTAGCAAAGCCTTCATCCACAGCAAGAGATTGCAGTCCCACGAGGCCTCCTGCAGGGCCGCGGGCCTATCCTCCAACAACCTGGGCCCTCCTTCTCTCACTGTCCAGCCAAAGGTGGAGCCGCTGGAGGAGGGCGAGGTGAGAGTAGAGGGGGGAGTGATTGTGGGAAGTGAGGGAGTTTTGGACAGCAGTAAGATACGGCCAGGGAAGAAAGCACGGAGCCTCCTGGCACGTATCCAAAGCGATGATGCAGCAGCCACTGAGCTGCTGGCGGGTGATGAGAACCATTTTGTGAAGGTGGTAGATGGCAATGTCATTTACTTCTGCTCTGTGTGTGAGCGTTCTTACATGACCCTATCCAGCCTCAAGCGTCACTCCAACGTGCACTCATGGCGCCGCAAGTACCCGTGTCATTTTTGTGATAAGGTGTTTGCCCTGGCTGAGTATCGCACGAAGCATGAGGTGTGGCACACAGGGGAGCGTCGCTACCAGTGCATCTTCTGCTGGGATGCCTTTGCCACCTACTACAATCTCAAAACACACCAGAAGACAATTCATGGAATTAATCCTGGCCTCATCTCCAGCGAAAAGACAGCCAATGGCGGCTACAAGCAGAAAGATAACGCCCTCAAGCTCTATCGCCTCCTCCCCATGCGCTCCCAGAAGAGACCCTACAAGACCTACAGCGATGGTTTGACTAAGGGCCTGCTTCTTCCACCAACTGAACCACCCTCCCTACCCCTGCCCCTGGGCCTGGACTGTGCCCTGGACCCTAGAGACCTCCAAAGCCTGATCAGTGGGGCCCACCCTCAGAGTGTGAAGCCTGACCCAGATGCATTCCCTGATGGCTTCCCTGTTTCTATGGCTGTGGAGCACAGCGACCTCTCTACACTAGCGCCCCTCCCCCAAACAGACATTCCCCAAGTGAGAAAACATGAGAGTGAGGCCCTAGAGTTAGAGCAGGGGAGAGGCAGTGGCAGCTTCAAAATGTCTAGTAGCAGCAAAACCAAAACTCCCAAGAGTGGTAGAGGCTCAGAAACAAGCATGTCTTCTGTGATAACATATGGCCATACAAAACCCTCTGTCATCGTTCACGGAACAGTAGTGTCATCCTCTGTCATCGTCCATAGCAACCAGGTCACCTCTGGGAGTGGTAAAAGCCCGCTGAATAGCCCCTCGCCTGAAACCAGCAGTAGTCAGACATCCCACAAGGCCAGCCCCAGGCAAATCAAAAAGCAAAGGGAGAACACAGAGAGCCATAGAAAGAGGTCCAGAGACAGTTCAGACACCACAGAGGAGGGCAGGCAGGATGCAGAGACAGGCAGATCCTATCACAAATCACGCAAGTCTCACAGCAAGAGTGACATCTCGACCGCAAAGCAGCTGTCAGCATCTGGAGGGTCACAGGTCAAAGGGGCGGGGCCACTGTGCCAAATCACAGTACGTATTGGCGAGGAGGCCATTGTCAAGCGCAGCATCTCTGAGACAGACCTGAGGAGAGACAAGAGCCACACTCCTCCCAAAACCAAGCGGGGTGAAACATCAACTCTGCGGGATGTCAAGGAGCCCCGCCACTCTCACTCCCACCACCATCACCACAAACACCGTGTCCACCGCAGAGCCAGCTTAGGAACTGAAGAGGAGAGGAAAGGAGGAGGCGGTGAGGAGGAGGTCAGGAAAAATATTTCTAAATCCCCCGATGAAGTGAGGGAGTACTACTTCCGTCAAGGGGTGCGCGAGCAAGGGGACAGTGACCATGACACAGAGGACAATTTATGGCGGCCTTACTACTCCTACAAGCCCAAGAGGAAGGCCCAAGCTCATCTGCAGCGGGCCAAGAGCTGGCAGAGGAAGCTGAAGTACAAACGCTCCCTCCGGCTAATGAGGAGGGCAGAGATGCTTAAGAACCACGTGAACAAAGAAAAAGAATCAACGCAAGATGAGGAAGAGGATACAAACATGGAGGAGGTGGGCAGGGAAGAGGGGAGAAGCGATAAGGAGGAGGAGGTAGCGGAGGTTAAAACCAGGTCAAAGGGGAACACGGCGAATGAAGCGGGAAAAATGAAAGATTATCCCTCTGTCCCTTCAAAGGAGATAAACAAAGAGGTGGAGGAACAGGTTGAGGAGGCTCCTCCTGAGGCTTCCACCCCTCCTCTGCACTCTCCAAAGCCTCCGCATTCTACCTCAGTGGCCCCTATGGGAATAAAGAGGCGGCCCTGGACTAATGGGAATGCAGCAGAGTGTGGTACATGTGGCCGCTGGTTCTCCAGCCCCAGGAAGCGAGACAAACATGAGCTGAGCCATCTGCTGGAGTTTGTCTGCCTCTTCTGCCGAGCCACATTCCCCTCGAGGGACAAGTTGGAAGATCACCAGCGAGCCCAGCATCCAAAGCCTACCGAGGCTCCCCCCGTGCCGCCTAAAGTGGGACTTAATGAACGGGGTGAAGGGCTCGGGGTCAAATCGCTGACAGGGATGGCAAAGGATGAAGAGGAAAAAGACGGAGGGGCAGGCGTACTAGTGAGAAGTAATTCTAGTCCAAGTCGCCTAAGCAGGAGAGCGCTAGCACGACACACCTGTCCGCAGTGTCATAAGGTGTGCAAGACATCCTCAGCACTAACTCGCCATATACGACGCCATGAGTTAAGCAGTTCCCCAGAGAGAGAGAAGGAGGAGATAGACTCAGAGCCCAAAGCAGCAGAGACAATGGTTAACACTGTTAGTAAAGACCTAGAGACTGACAAAGGACAGGTTCCCACTGCTCTGTCTGTTTCAGTTATTAGCTATTCTACACCAGACCCACCCAGTGGCGGTGATTGTTTAGAATCACAGCAGCGTGAAAGACATCTCAGCAAACTGAAAAATGAACAACAAGTATCAGAATCCTATGACAAACCTGAACTGACGGAGCTCAAACCTATAGAGAGAGAACCAAGCCCCCGAATTATAAACCCTCTATTAGCTAGCCCGGTTCACCTTCCACCTGCCAAACCTGAATTCATGCCTCCCACACCTGTCGCACCCTCTACTCTCCAGAGTGTGCTAGTCATGAACGGATCTGATTGTCTGGACTACCGCACCCCCAGGAAGAAAACCTTTGAGAGCCAGATCCACAGAATACCCAGCCCTGTGCACGTCATGGCGCCCAGCAACACCTCTCCAAACGTGCCCATGACGTCACAGACCAGAATAACCACTGCTGCTCCTCCTGTTTCCATGACAACATCTCCCAGCCCCGAGGTGGGATTCATGAAACGGGAAGGGGTCATTATGGATCGAGAGAGGCAGGGGGGGAATGGTGTGTTTCTACACACAGGTTATAAGGAACCACCCTTAGTCCAAGATCTCAGAGTCCAGTCTCTGTCGAGGAGCCCCTCTCCCAACGAAGCACAAGACCTGACCATGTCCTCTATACTAGCCAGAGAGAGGGAGAGGCAAAGAGAGAAAGAGAGGGAGATGGAGCGACACCGAGAAAGAGAAAGGGCGAGGGAGAGAGAGAAAGAAATGGTGAAAGAGAGAGAAATGGAGGCAGAGAGGGCCCAGCAAATGAGTGGAGTTGCCCATCGTCTACAGGACGGGGTGGCTCTCTTGGTCCCTAAAGAAGAGCCTATGAGCCCCGTGCCGTCCCCCCAGCACATCCCCACTCAAACCACTATAAATGGACCCTCCTCACCCAGACGCACTCCCAAGTCCCCCTGCCGGTCCCCCACAGCTATTGGACTCTTAGCTCAAGTCCACCGCCAGGCTCACCACACCTCGCAAGGCCTTGACAGGCTCATGCTGCCCACCGGAGCAGCTGGTGCCGGGGATCGCCCTTCTGCCCATGCCCTGCTTCTCCCCCGAGCCCCTCCGCCACCTGAGCCTGAACACCAGGACACCACATCTTCCAGAAACTCCCAACAGGGGGAGTCCACCTCGTTGGGCTACCCTGTGCAGGACTTCCCCCTTCCTCTTATTGTACCAGGTGGCTACCGCATGGGGAAGAAGCAGGAGGAGAACCTGCTTATGTCCTCCTATCCTGCTGGAGCGCTTCCCTTTGGGCCACTGGGGAAGGTGATGGTCCCTAATGGCGGGGACCTGGCCAAGCTGCCCTTCTACCCGGACCCTTACCAGCTGATCTATGGGCCCCAGCTGCTGGCCTACCCCTATAACCTGGCTGCTCTTCCTGTGGCTCTGAACATGATGGCACCTGGGGGGGACAAGGTGGAGCCACTGCCGTTCCTCCCTGCTATCTTCAACTACGCAGCCACTGCTGGGCCATACATGGGCGCAGCATCCCACCCTCTTGTGGCCAATCCCAGCCTCTACAGCAGCAGCAGTGGCAGCGGCAAGAAGCAACGGGACAGCAGCAGCAGCAAACCGTAGGACACAAAAGCACTATAACTAAGGAATATATTTCAAAGGGGATGGCCTAGTCTGTTGAGGATTGGGGTGGGGGGTGTGCTCGCTGGGTTACTGAGTATACTCGCACAGTACCCCACCTCTTTTGTTCAGTAGCGATCAGAGCTAGGCATGAAATCAGGAGTAGGGGTGAAGGGAGGAGAAGGAGCAAAGAAACGGGGAGGAGAGGCAGATATCACACAGTGACGTATCGTTACTCCCCTCTCTTTCCTCCTGTTCACCTTTCTCCGTGTTGCTCCTGTCTTGCTGTAGTGTGTTGTAGTTCTAGAGCTTGATTAATCTTCCTCTCAGTCATTATGATATTATCTATAATATAAGAATAAGAACTGCTAACAGGGTGTGTGTTGTGTGAGAAATTAGTTCAGTCTGCTTCCCTTTATAGTGGCCGCATAATGAGGATAAACGCTCTTCTGGGAAGGCTTGTGTGGGCAAGGATAAGGGATGAGATAGAAGAGTCCTTACTCGACACAGTTGGAGGTAGAGCATTAACAACACTACATTATGTGTATGTGTGTGTGTGTGTGTGTGTGTGTGTTTGTATGGGTGAGACTGAGTGAGAATACTGGTGTATTCTGTTGTTAAACTGTCCGTGAAAGTTACATATGAGCACGTACATGCACAGTATGTAGGGATTTGTGCATGCAGAAGTGGACTTATGCAGGTATTGGTGTGTATGGGTGAGGGCGTATGTGTGTGTGTGTGCGTTTTGCGTATGATGGAGTACGTGCATGAATGGCTAGAGTATTGCCACCTATAGCGCTGATCATTCCATGTGGTTCTGAGGCGCACACAGCATTCCTACTCTAGTTGGACTCGCTGCAGTAGGTCAGAAGTGCATTTAGAAGTGATTCCTCATATCCAAATCATTAAGAAGTCAATGCTATGGCTGCGCGTGAGTCTATGACAATGACAGATCGTCTGAGCTTCTAATGTCTCGACTAACCCGTGACCCTGCGGCCAGATGACACTGTAGGATCTGCATAGCATTCACTGTAGTTTTTACCTTACGTGCACAATAGAAAAATAGTGGTCACTCATATGGGATAATGACGACACTTGTAGCTGCTTTGGATATGTAGCTGGCCACTGGGTAAGAATCTTAGGCTCGTAGACCATTGCACTTCCAGTTTTCATCTCATTCACATAAAAAAAGAAAAGTATAAAAATCAGTCAGCCTTCATCTTCAGTAGCCTTTTCCTCTTCCAGAGGCGCACTCCATTTCCTAGGCCAAGGAAGAAGAAAGCGAGAGCGAGGAAGGGAAAAGAAAAATGGATTCAGGGTATAGAGTTATTTCTGGATAGGGAAAGAAAGAGATGGGCACAGAGAGGCACGGAACCCCTCGCAGAAAGGACTTTACAGACAAAAAACTTTCTGTCCTACTCCCCTGCTGAGGGGGCATTGGAAAGAGTCTGAACTATTTCCTTCTTTTCTGCCCCGTGTAGAAAAGGGAGGGATCATTCGCTAAGAACTAGGATAAGGCTGACGTTAGCAGCCAAAGTGGTGGTCGAAACTCCCCGGATGCCCCTCTGGGCCTTTTTTTTTGTTATGTGTAATGTTATCTCTATATGTTTTTCTGTTTGTTTTGTTACACTACAGTATGTTGTTGTTTGTTTATGTTGTTTAGCCCCCTTTTACCAGTTGGAAGTGGCTTCAGTTAAAAGGGGTGGGGGGGTTGAGTACACTTAAAAATATGAATGTAAATTTAGTCATGAGGTTAATGAAGTACAACTGCATTAAAGGTAGATCGGTTTCAGTTGTTTTGTTTTTTTGACACTAATAACCTGTTAAAGAACCGTTATAACGTCTGGTATGCATATATACAGTAGTCCTAGGAACATGTCAATAAACTTGGGTTCTGTATCCACAAAGCATGAGCAACACTTGCTTCCTAACAGTTTATATCCTCAGAAAATCTGACTTTGTGCGCACAGCTTCTGTTTCTTTTTCCTTCGATATTTTTCGGCCTCTCAACCTTCCGTAATTCTTCACTCTTTTCTCTCTCTCTCTCTCTCTCTCTTTTTTAAATTCATTATAGACTGGAGTTTGGAGGGGGGGGGGCTTCCAGAATACTAGCTGCCACATTTATTTTTCCTTAATCGCTATCTTGGAGCTGTTCGATCCGATCCGCCTTCCTCCCTCAAGCATGCACGCACACGCACTGCACCACCTCTGAATGAAGTACACGTGTGTGTGTCCGTGTGCGTGCGCGTGTGTGTGTTTGAGATAGTACCGGGGCGCTGTTTGGTGTTAAAACACAGTGTGACCAACTGCAGGGGCTCTCAAGCATCCCCCCCCCTTGGGTGTGGTTACAAGCCTTTTGCGTGCGTGTGCCGTGTGTGTACGTGTTTTGTGTAAGAGAGTGAGTGACTCTGCGTGAATAAGAAAACCAAAATGAATCTGCCTAAGCAGCATATCCCTTGGCAGTATATGGGCCGCCTGTTTTTTGTTTTTGTTTGTTTTTTTAACTTTTTTTTCTGTGGGTTAGTTCCAGTGTAAACCTCTCTAGCAAAGTCTTGCTGTCTCCAAACACACTATCTGAAGCCATTCCTGTAGATGGACATGTTTGTGTTTTTGGACCATTTCTTATGCCATAGTTTGCCGTCACGGTTATCATACAGACCAAAAGCATGCAAATTGACGTATTGTAGTGACTGGACTGGAATCTGGTGGTAATATACAACTATTTACTGTATGTTTTAGTTTAAATGAATGTGCCTCTGCTTTGATATTTAAATGATAATTATCTATAGTGAGATGTGGATCTGCCAGATTTCAACTGCTAAGGTGCCTTGATATGGCATAAGAAATTTGAATAGTAAACGGAGGATTTCTTGAACAATGACAATATGATCTGGAGCTCGATCTCATGGCTTAGTTTGCTATGAAGCTGGTCATAGACGTAGGGGTGTGGCTAAACTGTTTTGGTATTGTGTACATGTCTAGGGTAATACTGTGCCATATAGAGCCCACAAAATATGTTAATGTTATTTTTAAAAGATGTTTTAATGTTGCCTGATGACTTTGTCTTTAGATTTGATACGAAGGCTTGTAGCCACAGCTCTCCCAAAGTCTGTAGTCTCTTTTTCTGACATCCTTCTTGTTCTTTCTCTCCTCTCGTTTCCGTCTCCCTTTCTTTCTCTTTGCTGCAATCAAACAAAATAAAGTATTAACCTGATGACCCAACAGAATCTGCTCTAGTCTGGTCTCGTGTTTTTTTAATGATGTCTTTATTGTAGATTGCAGATTGATCCAGAGCACCTAATATGAACCATGTGCTTAAAGTTGGCAGCCGCCTGCTCGTTTGATCCTCCCAGTGCATTTTCAAGCGCAACGTGCTCTGAACAGTTTGCGAACTGGCCGAAGCAGAATGACCCATGTGGGTGTTTTGCACTGTGGCATTAGCCGTACTGCGAGGTGTATCAAAGCGGGACGGTAGGGTGGCCTAGAGGTTAGAGAGACCAACCTTCAGTTCAAGCCCCAGTGTTGGCAAACATCCACCCCGCTGAGGTGTCCTTAATTAAGACACTGAATCCCGGTCAGCTCCAGGGGCCCTGACCTGCACCCTGACCTGCCCCTGGAGGGAGCAAGCTGCAGTAGAAGAGAGTTTCTATATTGAGATCAAAGTTATATTAGATTTAATCTATAATTTCACCAAGACATATTTCACTCAAAGGTTGGTGAGTCATTTTAATGTAAAAACAGCAGTCGGTTTCCGGATTGCTCAACAATATCAACCAACATTGTTTATACTGCGGCCTTTTTTCCTTACTGGCTCCCAAGTTGTTGGCTGTAACGTAACAAAGCTTCAGTACCATGGGGGGGGGGCGATGGTATCAAACCCGGAGGCTGCCAGTTTAAGCGCTTGGTGCAGATGAGTTGTGTCACAGTGCATTCAGCATAAATCTCTTTTATGTTTCCTTTGGTGAATGTTACCCGCAATCTTTCACATCACTCCATGGCATATATCTTTAAAGCAGTATTCTCCACAGCAAAACATCTGTCACGTCTCGGAAGAGATTTATTATAGGGTTAAATCGCTAACAAGTGTTCCTGAGATGTAAACCAGGGGCTGATTACACCCAGCTTGTGGATAAATCTGGAGCAATCCTTGAAAATGTTATGTACGAACACCTTCCCACTAGTGACACTCAGTGGCTCACATGGGAACAGTCTTGTATCATATGATGTGAGGAAGTTTTATTTATGCAAAACGTTGGATACGAATGGACGAAGTGAAATAAATGTCCCAAAATCCTGGCACAAAAAAAGTCAGCTGTAAGAAAATTATGCATTTGTGGCTTTGGGGATGGTTGTGAATTTTGTTTCTTGTCAACATCCAAATGCAACCAGCCCAGTCCTGCAATAAAATCATGTCTTTCAACGTAACAAACAAATGAGCAACAACCTCTAAATTCATTAGATACTCATTCGATAGATAGATTAGATAGATAGACATGCAAAATACTTTAGATGTTGCATGTAACTTCAAATTCTCCATCAACAGTTGAATAGATTGTTTATTGATTGTTTATGTTGTGTGTGTGCATGCATGTGTGTGTGTGAGTGTGTGTGTGTGTGTGCGTTTGTGTTGCACGTTTCCCAGCATTACCATACCCTTCCTGGAAGGAGATTGTATCATAGGAATTTTGCCAGCAGAGAATTAAGAGTTGTGTGCCTCGAAACCCACAGTTCCCTTCTCGTCTTCCCATCTCCCTCTCTCTCCCTCTCTCCCTCTCTCTCCTTCAGTCTTTAACACACAGACACACTGAGTCATAGCCTGCAGCGACCAGTCAAGGTTTCGGTAGTGGGTAAACACACATCAGTAGTCTGGTGAAGGTCAATCACCTGGCCTGTCTACAAAAGCAGAGAAACAACACAATGATGGAAATGTACAATTTATTCGGTTTCTACACCTACTTACATTATTAGATAATATAAACATGTATTTTGCTTGTTGAGTTATTACTACTATTTTTGTGGCTTATTGAAATCACAAGCTCTTTTCTACATTTCACTCTGCACCCTTCTATCTCTATCCTTCTTTGCTCCCCTTTCCGATCATTTCTCTCACCCACGATTTCACAAACATCCAGACGCGTCAGACACTGGGATCGATGTCACTGACCATGCCATGTTTGCTCTCTGGACCCCAGGACAGTGTGTTGTCTGACAGCACTACTCCACATTCTGCTGCAGATCCGTCTGAGCTTGTCCCACCGACGACACCGTGGTGTTAAGGCACTGAAACATGGAGCGTTTTTTGAAAGCAGTGACAGGTGGGCTGCTGCTCACTTTGAGCTTTACTCTACTGGCATGGGGAGTCGAGGGGCAAGGGAACGGACGGGGTAAGGTATGTTTGCATAACCTGCAAGGATGATAATGCCTGGTATTACTTCTTCGTGCATCTGTGTGTGTGCGTGTGTGGGCTTGTACTTCAGTACTTGTGAGGACCAATTTGAGTGTTAGACCTTTCTATTGGGGACATCAAACCAAAGTGGGGACATTTTGCCGGTCCACACTTCAGTTTGAGACTTGGTTTTAAGGTTAAGGTTAGAATTAGGGTTATGTTAAGGTTAGAATTGGGATTATGTTTAGGTTAGAATTAGGATTATGTTTAGGTTAGAATTAGGTTTAGGGGCTGGGGAATGCATTATGTCAATGGAAGATCCTCACAAGTATAGAAAGTGTGTGTGTGTGTGTGTGTGTGTGTG
>CABFOS010055877.1:29306-50370 GCA_900660315.1 Diretmoides pauciradiatus | reverse complement strand
CAGGGAGAGATTAAGCATGACTGAGCCTCCTAAGAGACAGAGCTTGTTAAGAGGAGAAGAGATACACAGACCAGACTGCTCCTTGCTGTGTGTGTGTGTGTGTGAGAGAGAGAGAGAGAGAGAGAGAGAGAGAGAGAGAGAGACCCTGGCAGTTCAAGAATGGAGGCCAGGTGAGCTGGAGGGAGGGGGCAGTGACAGGGTGAAAGGGGAGGACAGACAGAGAGAGAGAGACTAGAGGGATAGGTGGAGTGGTAGAGGGTGTTCTGACAGCAGCAGGGTAGCGGAGGGTAAAGAATGCCGTCTTTTCTCTTTTCTTACCCCTCCAGACGTCCTGCCCAGCACCTTCACCCAGTGTGGTAATCAATACCTGTTATTTTCCCCTCTCGGCTTTCCAATCAATAGATAAGACTGGGGTAAGACCAGCCTGGACAATGGCCCTTTCTTCGGCACCATCTGATGTGGGCTGAATAGCAACTGCTTCAGTGGTGGGAATGGTAGAGGAGTAGCTATTGGGTGACATGAGAGACCATGGAGACTAGAGAAACAGTGAAGGGGGGTATGGTACAAAAAGGGGGGGAAAGAGAAGGAGATGCTCCAGTCAATTTATCTGATTAATGCAGAATCAGTGGAATATCACTGCCGGGACTTCAGAGCTGAAAGGAAGCTGCCTCTCTCCCCCTTATTATGATGAACATCAGTGAATCTGCCTCTACTTCCTTTCTTAATGGCTCCAGAACAACAGGCTCCTGTCGGCTCCATCAAAAGAACAGAAAAAAAGAGAGAAATTACTCCAGCGTCATAAAGCTTTTGGCAACATCTCCATCACGCGTCCTACCTTTAACAGGCCCTACTGGGGAGCCTTTGAACTCTAAGCTGCTATATTTCATTAGACCCGAATGCCTTCTCTCAGTCCCAGCTGCCTCTGTTGGAGAAAAGGTGCATGTATGTGGGGTTAAGTGTGTGTGTAACCTGTATACTACTACAGTCTATGGCTATAGTGCACCACAGGTCCAGGCTCTAACCACACTATTAGGTTAGATATATACTGTATATGAGTTTGGCCTGAAAATAGGACATCAGTGTCATCGTCCTCTGATATGATGGATATGATGCTGATTGTTTGACTACATATTTATAAAATTGCGAATGAAAATGGATCAATACTTTGACGTATTTGACACAACATTTTGATCAAAGTCCACACACGTACGCACAACATTTTATTATTAATATGATTATTATTGTTGTTATGGTTAATGCTATACTTTTTCATACAACTCTTGGAGATACACCCATACATTCTTATATTCTTTCTTTTATATATTTATTTACTTTATTTACATTTAATGATATTAAATATTGGCTATCAGCAGCTTCAATCCAAAAACATCGGTATTGGCCTTCAAAAACCCATATAGGTCAAATCCTACCACAATCACCTGTCATCCTGTGCGATGTTCTATCAGTTGTGCTGGAATATTCTCACTATATAGAAACACAAACACGCTCATTTCATGGCATTGTTTCCGTGCCCATCTGAGTCTATAATTCCCTGGCCTTGGCCTATCATAAACAGTGCACAGTGAGTGGCGCTCTAGTCGCTTTATCTCACTCCATTAGGCTAAGGCATGGTGCACACACAGGGGCCGAGTGTGTGCTTAGGGCCACTTATCAGGGAAGAGGCAATAAGAGGGAGGGAGGAAGGGGGAGAGAGGCTAGATAGGACTACGGAAAGGGAAAGCCGGGAATGAGAGGAGAGCGAAAGAGAGGTCAGGGAAAGGGGAGTTAGAGGACAGAAAGAACGTACAAAGAACCGCAAACCAACGGTGGGGAAGTAGGGTGAGGGTTAAAGAGAGGAGGGCTGATTTAGAGAGTGGCAGGGAGCAGAGGCTAAGATGGCAGAGAGGCCTCCTTTAACACACAGCTCATAAGGAGAGGAGGGCTCAGGGCTGGGGGAGTGAAGGGGATTAGGTGGGCCCAGGCGGCAGTAACCAGGAATCTCAACAATCTCACACCCCACTCCCTGGCTTGGGCTCAGCCTGAGCCACATGACCCAGTAAAACAGACTAAAAACCCTCTCTCTCTCTCTCTCTCTCTCTCTCTCTCTCTCTCTCGTGTGTGTACAGAGCAGGGCACACACACACGAGCACCTGTTTACTGCCATCCTTCTAACATGCTTGGAGATGACACTGAATGGGACATTGTGGGAACACTCACACATGCACGGCTGCTCTAGCCTAGAATGTGCTCTCTCTCTCTCTCTCTCTCTCTCTCACACACACACACACACACACACACACACGAGTTTAGAAGCAAACAATATCGAAACTCATTAATCTGCATGTCATTTTAAATACCGAGGCGTGTTAAAGATTAAACCCTCACTTTAGTATTTAACCGCATACTCCTCCTTCCAGATGATGTTCATCTGACAACATACCCTGGCGGCCTGATACATCGTCTGCCCTGGTCTCACTGAAAGATCTTCATTCTTGTGGTTTCATGGTCCTCTGTCAGTCAACAGAGAGGGGTGCACCCTGCCACTCCCTGTACCCCTCCTCCCTCCTCTGACTCCCCTGCATTCCAAGTTAGGGAAAACTAACTATCCAACTTGCATTCAACTGATTGTCTGTTGACACAGTCGGAGTCCAGTCTGGAGGTGTGCAATGGGATACAGATGTCTTATTAAGTACAGTCAGTCACCATTGCTTGGCGTTGGTCTGATGTTCTACTGACTGGCAGACAAGCATAAAGACTGTAAACAAGGCCGTTTTGAGCCAGACATGCTGTCACCGGCAGACCAGTGTGTGTATGTGTGTGTGTGTATGTGTGTGTGTGTGTATGTGTGTGTGTGTGTGTGTGTGTGTGTACATGCAGCGAATCACATCTGTGCTATGATGACCTAGCCTAGTACCGAGTGTGCCTCCATTCTCTGTCTCTAGGAACCCTACACCAACGTACAGTCTGAAGATCAGCCAATCTCCATGACACTGGGAAGCGCTTCACACCAGCGCCTTTGTCAACAAGGCCTTTTCAGCAGCGAGCCAATGACAGAATGTGATGTAGCAGGAGTGTTTGGGTAGAATGGAGCGATTCAGACAGGAACAGGCGGGAGGGAGGGTATAGACTGGGAGAAAGCGGGTGAGACACATAGACGAGACAGCGGGGAAAGGGGGGAGAAACAGAGGGAGACAGACAGAGCGGGTGGAGGAGCTGGCAAAGCTCTCACTGACAGCAATGGGGCCTCTTGACAATCCAGGAATATTGTCTGAAATCAATCTGTCATCGTGGAGCTGTTGAGCCTGTCATTACGCTGCGGTACCCGCCCTTTCACAGTGACAATTTGTTCACCGCTTTCCCAGTTCACCTTACCACTCTGTCGCACAAAGGTCACTGCCCTGTATCCCGCTCTGTCTGCCAGTCTGTCTGTCTCTACCTCACTCTCTCTTATTCCCCATCTCCTTCGTTAATACACCTCCAGTGTAGAGTTCTACAGTCATTTTATCAAGATGACCTGCACAAAGACAAGACGCTGATAACCAGAATAGGTATTATTTGTAATGGAGCCGCATAATTACGTAACCGCACATAAAAAGAATAGCAAGTTAAGCTAAAAGTTAATCTTGATACAGAATACCCTAAGTAACTCTGTATTTCAATGAGGAGAATCGGCCCACCAGCCTGCCAAGCCTTTAACTCCAAGTGCATCCTGGCGAGAGCTGGATCCAAGACCCAAACTCACATCCCTGCGCATGAGGAAATCAAATCAGTTTCACTGCATGGCGCAGGATTCCAGTCTGGGATTGCAGTAGCCCCGCTGTAAAATATGACAGATTAAACCCTCCGCTTCTGAAATGATTTTTCCTCTCTTGTACTGTTCCACTATTCAAGTCAAAGCAGGGACATAGTTTTCCATTCATTATAAATGCAATGGGTCCCTTGAACTAGAATTCGGGGCCTCTTTGCCTGTGCTCCAGAGAATGATCGGTACTGAACATATGAGCAGAAATAAATTCCCCACATGACAGCCTGCACTCGCATGAAAACTCCCATTTTGACATAGCAATCATCCAAACCAGACTCTTTATAAGCTCAATCAATAGGGACAATGCACAGAGAATTTCCAAGCCCTGTCAAAAGAATTCCTAATGAACAAAGTGGGAAGTGAAAAAGCCAGAAAGCCATGTGGGGTCTCACTGAAGCTCATCGGAGGTGAACTGAAAGAGGGGGGGCATGCGGGGAGGGATGGAAACTGGAAGGAGGGTCCGGGGTGTGTGTTGGTGGCAGCGGAGGGCTCATTCAGACCTCGTTATCCCAGCCGTCCCCTGGCTCGGCTTTCTTCAGGCCCAGCCAGCCATCGCTGTTGCCACCATAACTTTCAATCAACCTTTTAACTGCAGAACAAAACACATGGAAGGAGAGGCAGTAGATGGGGCTGGGGTGTGTGACGGAGTGGGGGGTTTGTCAGGACAACTAGTGATTTCTAATGAAACCCCCTGAGAAAGGGAGGAGGTGTGTAGGGGAAATTAGGAGAAAAACAAACCAGAGAAAACAGTCACAATCCTTTGTTTGTGAGGACTGTGCTGATGTATTGAGGCTTTGTGTTTAGCTGCATATTGCGGTGCTATCATATTATAAAGATGGCTAACAGCTTCATGAAACACTCCTACACGAAAGCATAAACAAGGAAATAACAGAATGTCTTGGTACTGTAGGACTGAAGGTATACGGAAGGGGGGTAGAGTAAAAGACACTACAGAGGAGCCATTCATCTTCATATAATATGCAACAGGTACCTGAATAATTTGGAATTCTGCTCTAAGGATGAGACTGCAGCAGCCCAGCAGGTTGTGGCAAGTACAGCAAACAAGAGAACAAGATGGGCCAGATAATATTTCTGTGGTTTAAAGCATCCCTTTATTCACCAACACCACAATGAAAACTCTTTTAACTTGCCCAAACCTGCGTAGTCCACGCATCATCCAGGAGTCCATCATCAAGTAAATATAGGCATGAGAGAAAAACAGGAAGAGAAAGCGGATTTGTCAAGGCACATAGCTTGCTATGCATACTGTGCTTCCTCTGCAAGGTGACTCAATACCAAGGAAGGAAGAGGGGGCAAAAGATGGAGATCAACCCATGCAGTAAGGAGAAAAGACAGGGATGGAGGGGGCAGAGAGAGAGAGAGACAGCAGGGAAAAGAAGAATGAAGGGAGGGACCAGAATGGGAGAGGACGACAGGATGGAAGCTCTGACTCCTGCCCTGCAGACCCCAGGTCCCGACCATAAATCCACATGTTAAAAACTACAGGAAAACAAGACAGGATTCTCCTGTCGAGGGGTGAAAGAGGGGAGCAATTGGATTCTCATCATTTCACTTAGTAAGTGACTGAGTGAACAGCTGTGGAACACAAAACGGAGGGGGGGGGACAGTTGGGAGGGGTAGGGGGTCTCTCCACTACTTGGCTCCTCAAAAGAAAAAGAGAAAACAGGGTAGAGCGGGAGTGCAGCAATGAAGGAGGCTTAGAAAGAAAGGTTGTGCAAGACAAACACTTCCCACTGTGGAGCTGAAATGTTATTGTAAGGTCACTTGTAAGGTTCCAGCAAGGCAGCCCACTCACCCCCACCTATACAGGCTCCCTTCCAACGGCTAAGGCCCGTCTCTGTGGCCAAGGGTGTAACACAGCAGCCCTACTTTGGCTTCCACACACTGTGGACCAGCTTAGACACATCACATAACAACCTGTCGACCCGTGTAGAGTCTAAAAGGCGTCCAGTATCATCAGACACTAATTTAATGTCAAACAGCTGCTGATTAACCAATACCAGTTATTTCTACGTATGGTAAATCATGCAAGTCAAACCAGGGACGCACATTAAGTTGATTATCATCTGAATGGTGTCAGACTTTGTGAGGGGTTGTATGGGTTTTGCGAAGGTTAACAGGGGCAAAAGGAATTCTATTTAACTGAACTCAGATCCATTCAGCCAGCAGGAAGAGTGTGTGTGGTCTGAAACTGCATCCAGAGCCAACTGCCCAAACAAACTAATGAGCATTGTATACAGACAGACCTTCATATTATTCAGTCAAGATTTTCCAAAAATCCTATTCTATGCATCAGATTATTAGCATACAGCTGAAAATGGCAAATACTGAAAACAGACAATGCCCTGTTAAATTCCACATGAATGCTAATTGAAGTGGCCATTAAAGTTGGTCAATGAGGGGAGTGTTGCTCACAGGGATTATATGACCCTGCTAAGTAAACACCAACTGACCTCCATTATGACTACTTATCACAGCTTCCCTCCGCACTACAGCCCTTTCCTTTCTCTCCCCTCCGAGGGGTGAAGTTTGACACATTCCTCTCTCAGAATGTTTCCTCTAAATTTCAGCAAATTGATGGGATCAGCAGTGTGCGGTGACAGATGGGAAACATATATCGCTGACGTGGTGGCAACTCTGGTAGAATAAGAGCGAGCACGGTAACAAGAATGTTATTTCCACCTGGTTATAGTAAGAGATTTAGACTCGCAGAGGGAATAGCTGTTGTATACCTCTGAGGTTTCCAAATTGCCTCACGCTCCTTGGATGTCTCATTATCATGACTTTTTCTCAGAGCAATTTTCGGACTGCTTAATAAAACGCACGCATACATTCAGACGCACAAAATGCTGCTCTTTCACTCTCGTAACTCCTTCTCACGCACCTCTAAATGGCGGCGCCTCAGTAAAGTGAGTCCCTCATTTGTAGTGTACTCTAATAGATGGCAAATGAGCCCAGTCTACAGGGATGAGGAGTGTTTAAAATTAATTACTGCTGCCATGTCCAACCTGGGGGACCACTGCACATAATAATCCATCCATTGTTCTCTGCAAATGGACCCAGACTCAGTAAGTAGGGGCTACGGAGAGCTGAGAAAGGCTGGGTGGGAGTAAAGGTCAGCTCATGCCTTGTTTTAACGACAGCACATTAACTTAATTCACTTCCTTCAACTTAACACTGGTAATAAATGGGAGGAAATGCAGAGAGAAGCGGGGGACCGAGAAGGGGGACATGTGTAAGGGGGATGGCAGGCAACGCTCGCTGTCTGGTCATAAACTGGTTTGGGAAACGCAGCGGCGTCGCAGAGTTCAGAGGCGCTGTGTCGAGCAGCAGTCACCCGGTTCAGAGTTGAAGTGGAAGGCAAGGCGCGTTTAAGAAAACGTCCCTCGAGTTCTCGTTTTCGTTGCTGGCAAAAAGCTGATTTTATTTCTAATATCTAAATCGAGCGTTGCAGCTATTAAAGGCAGGGTAGGTACGTTTGGAAAATAATGAAGAGTTCGGAAAAAAATAAGCCCTCCCCTCCATTCTGCCCTCCCTCCAAAGCCCCTCTCCCCAAACATGAATGTGCATTACTATTAGGTAGACAGACAGACAGGTACTTCGTCTAATCATTTCATGGTACGTAGGCAGACAGGTAGTTCGTCCAATCATTGCATTTGGACCGAATGCAATGATTGGACGTAGTTTTTCCGGTCTTGTGCCTGCTAGAGACATCGGATTTTTTTTCATTTTACTGTTAGATATCTTGTATTATTGATCGCTATCGGGATGTCCAGAAAAATTCAACAAATATAACAAAAAGTGTCTCTGAACAAAATGACCTACCCTGCCTTTAAAGTTGGGCTGGAGCAAGGATGATAATAAGTATATTACACAGTCTCTCTCTTACGTACCTCTCTCTACCTGTCCACCCTCCCCCCATCTCACCAGATTGGCCCGTGTGCCTGGACACCAATGTTATTTAAAACAATAACTACCATCTCTGGACTATGGGCATTTGGTTACTGAGAAACCAGCCTCATTATGTTTAAAGGAAATGGAAAACTGTCAGGACGCCAAATGGTCTTGTGATTTTAAAGGCCCTTGGCATCCAATTTATCTCAGAGTACCTTCTTGTTATGAAACCATGATGTAACTCTGCTATAAAATGTATATTTTCCAAAAGGTTTTCAGAGCAGTTTGAATGTTCTAAATTACTCCAGATGGCTCCAGAGGTGTAGAAAAGTGCATGGTGTTAAAAACTATAAATGAAACTGATTTGCGTACGCACACAGAAATACCAAAAACACACAACAGACACTGCCTGTTTGTTATTAAAAGGCATCAAAACAGTGCCATTCTGCGTGTGTGTGTGTGTGTATGGTTCATTGTTAGTCCTGGTACATAACATAAACACCTTGTGCCTCTCCTATTCTCCCAGAATGCATTTCTGCAGAGCACACAGCAGGTCCATATGTCCAGCCTGCTGCATTCCACAGTTAGTAGACCACAGTGGTCCCCTGGCCTGTCACCACATTAGAGGCTCTGCTGGGACACATCACTGAGCACCTCCTCCAGCTGCTGGGGAGTGGCGGAGCACCAGGGGGGTGGAGGAGCTGGGTCGGAGGAAGTGTGAGGTTCCTAGGGGTCCTAAGAAATAATACTAGCTCAGCCAGTTGTGGGTTTAACAGTGCAGAGAAGAAGGCGCCAGATGTGTGTGTGTGTGTGTGTGTGTGTGTGTTTGTGTTTGGTGTGTGTGTGGCAGGAGGGCAGGGGTGTTAAGATTCAGGCGTGATTTGATGACTGACAGCAACAGGCTTGAAATAGTTCCCTCTTAACTTACTGTCTTCTCAGGTGCATTTGTTGAAATGCTTGATAACAGCAGTAAAATAACACTCTCGAAGTGTTTCTACTATTTCACACATAAGTCAACAGGGTGCCGTCCTTTATATTTTCATTTGCATTTGTCAAAGATGTCATCATAGACTGTTAAATTTTATAGGGACAGTTTTACAGCTTTGTTGGCCTCCGCTTCTCCATAAAAACACAAGTCTCTCGTCAAAACCCCTGACTGTATTTCACAGGATTTCAAAGACAAGCTGTTGCAGTTGGATAATAATGCATAAAATATAAACCTTGCTGTGTCATCACTTCTTCTGGGCAAACGCTTGACTATTGACACTTCACACACAGTCAAATCTAAACGTACCATTCAAAATCATCTTACTGGGACTGTCTGCCAGATACATATCTGTCTATGTTTCTATCTGTCTGTGCATCTGCAATCACTTTCAGAGAGAAACTATGAAAAACAGACCATATATTCTCTTTTTCCTGTGATTAAATCAGGACAGAGCTGCACAGACACACCAGCCATGCGATGAGCCGGATGAGACGGACCGCTTGCTCTCCACCTTCGGATTCCCCTGTTGGGTTTCTCCATCTCTGACATCTGTTAATCTGTAAACATACATAATTGCCTGTCTAATCTTATTTAGCCTTCACGTCTTGTTTACTTTTGGTTTATCCGTGCCGTGAAGGAACGGCTGCCACGCTGTGAATGAGGCATTGTGTGCAGACCCACAGATCTAATCTCCCCCTCTAAACCTCCGCCAACCCCCACCTGCCCCTCCACCACAAGCCCTGATAGCCACATGCAGGTATTGTACCTATCAGACGCCTCTTGAATTCACTACCGTGCCGAGCGGGAGAATAAAGAGAGAGAGAGAGCTATAGAGCTGCTTGTGTTCTCCTGCGGTGAATTCTGTCTGCCTTCAAATGTCTGTGTTTTCAAATATTGTCTTGTTCTTTCACTCACAGCTCTGGATTTCATCAGACATTTTTCACCCGTCCATGATGGTGAATGAAATCATAGAAATTGCAGAGGCAGTTATTCATGACCTGTTGACAAACTCAGCTCAAATTGTCTTGACAATATAGATAATAAACAGTGCTGTGGTCAAAATGAGGTCCCCTCTCTTTCACTCAATGCTTTTGATCACTCACGTGCGCTCATTTGTACATGCACGCACACGCATGCTCATGCACATGCACACACACACACAGACACACACACACACACACATGCTGATGTGAGACAGTCTCTGGGCCAACCCCAGGAGAGCTGGACTCTGACTTGTGTTCTTTCACCCTGGGAAGCTGATAGATATGTTTGTTTGGCTTAGCAGTAGTGAATGCACACACACACGCACGCTCGCATGCACACACACACACACACACATGACTGAAAAGAACACACACCAGGGGTATGGGTTGGCTTGCCCTCTCTCATTCCCCTCTGTTGATTTTGGGCTGTTTCGTTTTTCCTTCTCAGAGCCAACTAAGATTTTTTTTTCATGTAGGCTTGACAACAAACCGCAGTCAACTTGACTTAAATATTAAGCAACAAATCTGTTATTACATCTAGAGATTTAGACACGCTATCTTATCACAGCAAAAAAACAGGAATGTGAGAACGAAAGAAACTAGAGGAAAAATAGCTCCATGGAGATTTGTTTCTTACCTCTTGCGCAGTCAGTCAGCAAAACAGCCGCAAAGATGAGCAGCACAATCTTCAGGACTTCCATCCTGAACAAAGACAACTTCATGTTCCCCAAATCTAAAAGACACATGGACAGAAGGACACACTGTAAATGTGCATAGCAGGACCAGCACCAGTCCATAGGGAATAATGCTGGGCTATCAAATGATGTTGAAACCCCCCCAACTCTGTTCTCCCAGCCACGTCTACATATAGTTAAGTTACTGCAAGTCTATAGGAAATGTAGGAAATATCTAAGACTACATTCAAATTAGTTGACATGTACTCTACTGGTCTGTCCCATATGTGAGCAGGGGGTTTACAGTAGATATATTTCTTTAGTTGACCTCAGTAGTAAACTGGGGTCCAGAGAGATGCAGGGGTCCCTTCAGAGGGTTCTAAGTGTTCCCCAGCAAACTGAGGAATAGATTCATTTCAGTATTATTGCATTCATTCGAAGTTAATACTATGAGCAGATGTTTCTCTCTCTCCATCTACAGTACAAACATCTTCTCAGGTGGGGGCCCTGTGACAAAACCTTGGGGGTCCCTAGTCTTAAGTGTTTCTACTTTGGGTTCTTTGCATAAAAACGTTTAGGAACCCCAAATTTACCTCATAGCGAAAGTAAATATGCAACTATCCATGTGTATTTATCTTTTTTTAAAACCAATTTACAAATCTATCTTGACTGTACTTACAGTAAATCATTGTTGTTGCTCGCGCGCAGCTCGGGTGTGGATGCAAACACATGAAATCGATTGTTTTTCATGAAAAGGCCAACAACAACAAAAAGATGTCGATACCATACCTGAATATTCAGTGAACGGAGTCAGCCTCGTATCAGCCTCTTGACAGAAAAGCGTTTAGATAAAGTCCGCGGAGAGTCCATGGATCAGTTTGACAAGTGACCGACTTTTCACCGACCGCGTACCGACGCGCGCGCGCTTGTCTCTGAAATACATAACGGATTTATTCGGAATATGAAACTACACACAGCTCATAAATCACATTAGAAGTCCCATATGTTGATTGTACTACAGCAGCAGCAGCAGCAGCACCGTCCCCTCCACCACCCAGTGACTACAGTCAGACTGCAGCGTCGTCCGGCCCACAGATCCACAACTCTGAGCCAATCACACTCCGGACACATTTATCACGGGATTAACTCTTTCTCTCTCACCGACCTCTTCATCCTAACCCGTTATTTCACACTGCCCGCTTACTATGCTGCGTTTTACATCGAAACATCCTGCTATTGTAATGTTATAATCCATTTGAGAGCAAAACTGTAAGCGTATGGGAATATTACGGTGGTACTAGAGGAACGAGAAATGGTCTGAGACGATCAGAAACTCACTATAAATTCGTGTAGAGAAGACAAGTTCCTAGTAAAGGTGTTGTGTCAAGGTGGAAAAAAACTGAACGCGCGTCCTAAATACTGAAATTCCAAGAGAAAATTCCCTAAACTGGAATTTAGGATATTTAGGAGTAAACTGTATTCGTGTTTGAAGAATTAATTACAAGATACTGTATCTTCTTCCTTGTGGTATCTTCCGATGAAGTTGTTAATGCTGAACAAGTGCTGCCCCGCAGTGGCCACTACTAGAATGCATACAGGGGACTATTTTCATTATAGGTCTTCCCTCCCCACTGTTGTTATTGCCCCACCTAAAGCATACACTATAATTATCTAGTCATAACAAATATTTTCTCAGATGGGGTAAATTGGGGCAAAATCTTATTGTCAGTGGTCTAATGCATCTATTTGAGGGTC
This sequence comes from Diretmoides pauciradiatus, assembly GCA_900660315.1. Taxonomy (NCBI): domain Eukaryota; kingdom Metazoa; phylum Chordata; class Actinopteri; order Trachichthyiformes; family Diretmidae; genus Diretmoides; species Diretmoides pauciradiatus. The sequence goes on along the minus strand of CABFOS010055877.1, from coordinate 38,250 downwards.
CTTGATCTGAAAACCTTTGGAAATGCCCGGTCTAGTATAATTTATGGTGTAGTTGTCAGGGGTTCCCCTTGTATATTTTTATTAGCAGTGTGGAAAATCTAGAGCTGCATTTAGATCATCTGCCACTAAAACTGTCCTCTGAATCCATAAATTCAGTCCAGCAGGGTGCTTCTCCAGGCAGGGTGGCCCATCCTCTCTACTCATGCAAGGAGAAACATTGGCAGTCAGTCAATAAAATAACCCCAAGCTGTGGATCAACATCCCTGCTGAACAACCAGTGGTCAAATCATAATCTTGTGAGAGCTCTTTCACGCCTGTTAAGAATACAAATGAATTAAAAACTAACAAGGACACTGGACAATCCAAGCAGTAGGCCTGTATGTGAACAAGTATTTCTAAGAGCAAGAAACCAAAGGATCAAGATGCCAGAACACACAATGTGTGTCTTAGCAACTATACTCAGACGTCTATATTTCATAGTGAGGCCAAGGGATCTTCCAATTTACTGTCTACAGAGTACAACTACAGATTAGATCCCACTCCTCTGTCTTGTATTTGGCCTTGTGTTAGTGGACAGCGGTGAACGTTCACTGAGACTAATCTGTCTGGGCGATGGAACAAACACATCTGAATGCAGGAATCCAGTGGCACGTTGCTGTAGAAGTGATGTGTTGTAGTATCAAAACACCAGTCAGCATTTTTGAAACAGGAAAAAGTAATTTATTTTAATATACATAGCATTTAAAACTATATAACATTATTTCTGTTTTTAAATATTTTACACAGCTCTTATCATGGAAATGTACTGGCTTTTTACAAAATAAGACCAAGCTCTGAAATAACAGGATATCCCGCCCTTTAATTACTGCATGATTTTTTTAATTTTATTTTTTTTAAAGAAAAGTACTTATAGCTTCATACATTAATTCTTTTTGTTCTTTATGAAAGAAAATCATACCTTTTCAAAGTGTGTTTATATGTTCTTTGATGAAAATAAGTTTTGCAACAGTAGTGATTGATTTGGACAATGTAATGCCTGAGAAGTTGCTTTAAATCAGAGCAGAAAGGACACACTGTAATATGTCCTTGATGCTTGGAGGTCCATATTTGCAGATAGGCCATTTCAGCTCTTTCAGATGTACCAAGCATAATACAGTAGGAGCGGCTGCAGGAGAGATGGAAGATACTTTGAATGTGTTCACTGCAATGGGAGCAGAGTCAGCGGCAGAAAGGAAGTCAGATGCAATGGGGATTAAGTATGGGAACAAACTATCTGTTCCAGTCTGACAGTTCCACCAGAGCCAGACAAAGATGAAAACAACTTCAGTGTAAACACAAATCAGCACAGGTTTGCTCTTCAGAAATAGTCGTCCTATAACTACAATTTAAATAGCACAGGTTTGTCTCCACTAAAATGTGTGTGACCATTACAATTAGTCATCACAATATTGCACAATAAGTAATGCTAGGAAGAGAAAACCAATGGGCATTAATTGGCCAGTAGTGTGTAGGTCAGCACCTGAGAAGGCCTCTGGTTCAAAATATACTGTACACATGGTGCTAATGAGCACTGAGCAAAGAGAGTTCAACTCTCCACTAGGGGGCCTTCAAGACCTGACAGTGATGACTAATGGAATCCCTTTTATCCATCTCAGTGTGCAGTGGAGTCACTAGAGAACTATTAAAACATGCCATGGCGCAACTGTAAAAGCATTGGGCACAGCCCATAATCATTGTTAGGAGCTATCTGTCAATTTTGCTAGAATTTTCATCACAAGGTGATGCAAAATTACACATTCATTTCCATTAAAAGCATGAAAGAATCTCAATATAAAAGCTGTATGTTTCTTGTTTTTGCTTTGCTGAGACTGGTAGCCTGGTGTAGATTGCTTTCCACCTCCCATACATATAGCATCCATTAACTGATGACAGTGAAATGAAGTTATTATCGCCAGAATTATCCTTATTTACATGGTTATCATGACTTACATTCTTTTCAGTAATCCGAGTCCCGTGGGAGCTCTGGCACAAATGTGGGAAGCCCGCTAAAGCATAGGAAAATATGTCACAAGGCCTTTCATATACGCCAAAAGCAATAAAACAAACTAGGTGGTCTGCTCTCCCTATTTTGTGCTGCAAACTGCTACAGAAGACTGTTGCAATATGCCGGTTCAAAATCTGCTATTGCCTGTTAGTTCCTTCTCCCTTTCCACCTCTGCAGTCAGACAGGCATTTGTGAATAATTGTGCGGGGAGGGGGACAAAAAAATCAGACCCTTTGGTTCCTATTTAGGCAGCAGCATCTCCAAAGCAACAGAAAAGGGTCTAATCATTGTCTGTGGGGCTGCATGTCCCGTCTCTCTGCTCTCTCATCCATGATGGCCTTATTCCCAAGCCTTGCTTAGCAGGTACAATGAGGACAACCATTAAGGTACCAGAGCAGTTTGGTGTTCACTTTGTACAGAGCCTTGGGTCTATCCTTTGCATATGCTCACGCTGAGGCGGATTGTGTGCTTTCAGTGTTCATCTTAGGTCAGATGCCAGTCTTGTCGCTGTAGAAGGGTGTGACATGAAACATGTAGCAGTGTGTGCACACCCTGACTGGCTTCACCTGGCCGTAGCGGGGCAGTGGAGCAGAGTGGGAGGAACAGCGAGAGCAGAAGATCTGAAATAACAAGAACACAAATGTAATCACTATCTATACGAGGATGGTCTATAATGCTTCTATCTATACTGATACACATTCAAGCTGTGAGTCATGAGGAAGTTCAGGCATTTCCCTTAGACAGGAAGAGAGTAATCATACCTTCCCACAGCTCCTACAGTGATGCTTCCTGCGGATGACAGTGAACGGGGCCTTGCAGGCGATGCAAGAGTTACAGGCTTCGTCAGGGACCCAGTCAGGAGGATCTGCATGGAGCCAGCAAGAGACAGTTAATAATAGGCAGGCGTGTCGCCCTGTGTGGGCGTGTTTGTGTAGGCGATTACTAATGTGTGTATAACGAGTGGATCTGCTGACCTTCGAACTGGCCCTCCCGGGCCTTGGCTGCCAGTTCTGAGGAGGAAATGGTCTCCTGACAGAGAGCACAGTCCTCCAGCACTGCACTACGCAGACCAGGAACTACTGGACACCACAAAAGAAGAAAAGAACAATGCATTATTGTGCCAGAATTTGTATTAAAATCCAAATACAATCATTACAGAATCAAAAATATTTCCTTTTATATTTTAAGCTGATACTCTTTCTAGAGTGAATGCAACACTAGAATAAGCTTCAATTCCTAGATCACCAACATTAAGAAACCAACAGTAAGGAAAGTAGTGGTCAGGGCCATAGTGCCTGTGACTGTAGGGGTACGAGCTATTTTAGTTCAAAATGAGAGCATGTTAGATAAGGTGAGGACAGTACAGCAATTAAGACATGTTCCTCACCTTTATTTTGCTTATCATTGTCCCCCTGCTCACACTTGGTTGCCATGACTTCAAACAACGTTTTCAGGATGCTGCGAAGATCACTAGCATAGTTGGTCTGCAGCTGATCAGCAACACCTGTATTTTACAAAAACACATAATGGATATCAGAAGGAGAGAGACTGAGATGTATAGAGAGTGACCAATAGAGACCTTTACCTGATATACAAACAAAGAGACGGTGAATGAGGTCACTACTGCTGTGGAAGCGGGATCGGATCTTATTCCTGGCAGCCATCTTGGCAGCTTGCACGGCCAGCTGGATCTCCTGATGGTCCAGGTCTTCTGACGTCCCCGAGCTGGGAGTCAGACTGCTCACGGGGCTGGAGGGAGACGGTAAGAGACAGGCAAAATAGGATAAGATTAAAAGATTATCGTTCTCAACATCATTCTAACCATGGGTTTTTTCAAACTTTAAGTGAAGAATGATGACTGCAGAGTATAAAGCAGTGACTGAAAAGGAAACAACTTCACAAACCAACCACTCCTCCTGAGACATTTCCTCACTCTCACTCTTTCTCTGCTCCTCCGAATATAGTTCAGCTCAGGCAGCAGGATTAGCTCTGTCTATCTGACTGATGTTCAATTAGCTACTTATAGCAACAAAAACAGTCAACGGAATTTCTTGTGTTAACGCTTAAGGAATAGTTCACCCCAAAATGAAAATTCAGTGATTAACTTCCCAGCCCCATTCCAGTCGAAACTCCATTGAAGCTTGTACAGAAAACAAACACAGAGCAATTTAATTACTACAAAGTTAACAAGCATCTTTTACAGCTAACAGCATAAGTTGTCCATCAAATTGCTCAAACATAATTATCCAAATGTTTTGTAGCCAAACAACTGTGGGTCCAAAAGTCTAATATTTACCTATCTCCAACATTTCCCTCAACAACACTGCTTTGTGCTACACATGCCTGGTCCTGCTCCCTACAGTCAGAAGACTGTTTACAGCCTATAGCGGATGTTTTGGAGGCGGTGCACACTAACTAGCACATTAGCTGGCTGAAGGCTGACAGGGAACCAGCCCGCTCTGTGGTTGGTGTTCGTACGAACTTTAATGGAGTTTCAAATGAGCAGTAAATGATGGAATTTTGGGGTGAGCTCTCCTTTTAACAACTGCAGTGGGAATTCATCTAAAAGAATAGTATATGGAAAAACAGGCCTCAAGAGTTTTATTGTTGTGAGCTCCCTCAGCTAAATATAAAGCTGTGTTAACTAGTTTGCTTCCTAACTGACTTTCTTTGCTGTTGTTCTGCTGTTGACTTGTGGAACAAGCATGACTGTGCGCTGCTAGGACAGAGAACATTTTTCTGTGCCTCACAACTTAGCAGGAATCAATTATCATTGACTGTATAGTCAATGAGGGAAGCCCAAACAGGAAGGCGTGATTGGCGTCAATGTGGCTGTATGTGAATGTGACCAAAAAAAATCATACTTTTTATCAATGCATGTAATCAAACTATCGTAACCGTCAGAGTGTGGGCAGGAAAAGATTATACAAAAACACACATGCATGCATACATGACACACACACACACACACACGCGCGCGAGTGATTGGTTACCTGGGAGTATATGCACTGCTCGACAGACTACATGTGGTGACTGACACACTCTCACAGTCACTACCTGACACAGAGCTGAGGGGAGAGTTTTGAAATCTAGAAATAATCAAAGAAGAAGAAATGGAAAAAAATTACAGAATAAAATTAAAACAAATATGCAATGGAAAAAAATAAAAGCACAGATATTATGTTATCTTTAAGGCAAAATGACAGTTGATGAAAGCAAGGGAATAATTTAAAGTGAATGATGAAATATGGTGAAATATGACATCAAAAAGATCTTAGTGTTGATGCCAGACTGTGATATAAGAGAGTGTTGAGGCCACACGGCCAGCAAAGAAAACCCAATGTCACATCATGCCAGTAAAACGAGCAGGAATGACAGCCTACCTGGAGCTCTTTCTGCTTTCCTCTTTGGTGTCCCTCTCCAAATCTTTATTTCCTGGCTTGTCCCCGTCTATCTCCTTGTCCCTGTCCCGGCCTCCGCTGGCCTGCTGCTTCTTCCCAGGTCTCAACTGGTGGTGGCAGGGGGACGGTCCACCAGCTCCGCTAGAGCTACAGTCCTGCGCCTGGTGCCCTGGGGCCATCACCAGGCACCTCTCACAGAGCTGGGAGCCTCTGTCCTCTACCAAGGGCTCTGCGGAGCAGCGAGAAGAGGGAGGCGTCAACTGGGAGGGCTCTCCTTTACTGTGAAGCTCGTGACCTGGGGGGGGGAGGCGGCAAGCAGATGATTGGATTACGGCGTTGGGAGGTGGATTCTTGCAGTGTTTGTCCAATCCCAGGGTGAGGCCCAGCCCTAGCCCAGTGCTCTCCATGGTGATGGCATCTTCGTGGCCGTCCTCACAGCTGCCACAGCAGACGCAGGAGTTGAGCAAGCAGTGAGTTGCCACCAGGGGGCTGCAGGGCTCAATCTCAGAGGAAGTGGGCCCTGGCAGCAGCAGCTTGTCCACAGCCAGCTCTGTCAGGCTGGGGGAACGAGGGTTAAAGATGACCGTGGCAGACAGCTTCATCCCACCCATACGGTGGGCAATGACCTCTGCAGTCTCAGTGGCGGTCCCTTCCAACCCCACCTCCCAGCCATTAGTGTAAGGCAGGGGTTCAGAGCCAGGGGCAGAGGTGCAAGGGGGGCACTTTGCACTGGGACACTGTGGCTTCCGGCCGTGTGGCTGTGGGCGAGGCTCTTCTGACTGGGCCTCAGCATGCCAGCCGTTCCTGACAGAGTCTGACAGGGGTCCTGGCCTACGCTGCACAGGACAGGCAGACTCTGAAGGTTTGGAGGATGAGGCCAGACGGCTACAGGCCTCTCTTGAGATGCTGGTGATGCCGTCTCCTGCTGCGTCCAGGTCATCCATGAAGAAGACCCTGTCCTCCTCCTCTATGTAGACACCTTTCCTTCCTCGGAAGCCCAGGAGCCTGCGGGGAGAGGCTTCAGTGCTGGAAGCCCCACTGGAGCCTCCTGCTTCTCCTCTGTGGGGGACGTGGGCTGGGGAGTGACCCTGGCTGGGAGGTGACAGGAGAGTGGACATCTCGTCTCCCACACGGTATACCATCATGTTGAGCTGCTCCAGCTCTTCCTCGTCATACTGCATGGAGCAGGCAAGCTCAGCCTCCTCTGCCTCCTCACACAGCAGACCCCGCTCCTGCTCTTCTTCCCCCCTCTCAGTTTCTATCTCCTCCCAGCCCTTTTCCACTTCCCCCACCTCCTCCTCCTGGCCGGGAGAGACAAATGGAGCCAGCTGCTCCTGCTCCCCCTCACTCTCCCCCTTGGGAGTGTCATTAGTGGGGCTGCAGGATGAGTGGTTCTCCGGGACCGGTGCTGGTACGGTGCTTGTGGCAAGCCCCTGGCTGGTGGACAACTCCCCATCCTGAGAGATACAGAGGTTCCGCTCCAGTGTCAACAACTCCTCCTCATTCAGAGTCTGCAGCAGATCTCTGGAAAAGCATCATAGCGCTGTTTTAACATAGAAACACTTATGGTGTTTTGAAGAGTCACAATATGAGGACAGCTCAACGTTTTGACCCACATTATGCACTATACCTGATTTTCTTCAATAAAGTGCGGAAGGGCCTGAAGAGCTCAGACATGTCCTCTGATTTTCGGTCTAGGTTGAGAGGACCTTCAGAGTACACAACCAACCCACTAAAAAAATAAAATACATGTTTAAAATTCTGATAGCATAAGAGGGTGGAGAAGAAAGGAAGAGAGTTGGACAGAAGAATGGAAGGGAAAGGCAACACTTACCACACAATGGCTAGTCTGGGAATTGTAAACATCAGTGCGGGTTCATAGTCATCGATCATATCTTGTGTGAGATAGCCCAGCTTCAGGGCCCTAAGACAAAAGCACAACAGTAAACAAGCTATGAAAAAGTGAGCGCACTGCATTTCGTCCAAGCATTATTTTCCACCTTCCATCTAATCAAGCAGCACTCCATGGGCTTATCCTTTCTCTTGGATTTTTGTAAACTCACCTCTCCACAGTCTCACAGAAGAGCACAATCACCTCCTGCTGTACATAGTATTCTTTGGGAGACTTCACAGGCACCATGGCTGACACATAACTGGCAATAGAAGAAGAAGGAAGCAGAATGTAATAACATGGACAGCGATGTCAAATAATTTTGGAAAACCTATACCACAAACCTTAGAGAGGGGATGATAAATGTGGATTAACATCAAGCTAAAATCTAATTTAACGTTGCTTAAACTCCTAACATGTCTAGTCCGAACTTACCTGAGCTCAAACTCAGCAAAAAGGCTGTCGAAGTGACGCAGTGCATCCTTCATGCGGTCTGTGTACAAGTTGAGGTCTCTCAGGGCCTGGTCTCTGGTGATGTTCCGTACCTCCTCCAGGCTGCGTGTCAGGTCCTTAGCCAGAGGCCTCATGGCCATGCTCTCTATCTCCCTGTTCATGATGATGGACCCAGCAGCCAAACACTGCACAAGAACACATACGTTGTAAATTTTCTTGCCCATAGATTAAGAAATTAGAATAGACAAAATGATGGTTACAAATGACACACCTGATGATTGAACAAGAGTGACACTGTAAAAATTAAATATAGTGTTCTTGGTGTGGTGTGGCGTGTGCAATTGCATGTGTGCAGGACTTGTGTGAGGTTGTTTTCTTGCGGATTGTGATGCTAGGGAATACACTACCTCAGCCCCAAACCACAGCTGCCCTGCCAAGTTGTCATGACGAATCTCCTCGGGGAACTTGACACAGAAGTCTCTGTTGGCCCGGTCATTAGGGATACATTCATCCATGATCTGATTGATAATATTCAGCACATTGTCCTGCAGATATGGGCGAGAGTGACAGAAAACAAAATTGAACAAACTAGATGGAATAATAAAGCTGAGATGTGTTCTAGTGAGTGAGTGACCAAAAACAGGCAGATGGATTTACAAGCCTGTTACCAAAAAAATTAGTTCCTCAATGTTTACCCTGATCCGCTGCTGTTGTTTAATTATCCATGCTGAAAAATCTGTCACTTTTTCTAAGAAGGTCAGTATTCTGCAGTGTCTTGGAGATCATTGATTGGGAAGTGACTGAAAACAATTAGACAAGTACATGGGACCCTTACGGCCCTGACGGCTCCATTCTCCCTCCATAAAACACTCAACTAAAGCCCATAATTCCAGCGGTGCAAAAGCAGTATCACGCACAGCAAGAGCTAATCAAGAGCTTATGTGCCGCTGGCATGTACAACAGCCATAACAATGACTTACAATGAGCCTTTCACTCGGCTACGACTGCACTGGCACGCTGTAATCTTGTCAGGCACAGCACTGCGTCTTTCTCTGCTTGCCCCGAGGAAAAAGATTAAAAAGCTTTGAGAGAGAGCGCTCCTGTATGGCTGTGTGTTATTCGCGTGTCCAGACTGAGTCGCCCCCCCCCCCCACC
>CABFOS010055877.1:9661-29286 GCA_900660315.1 Diretmoides pauciradiatus | reverse complement strand
ACCGCCACTGTCTCTGTGTTTCTTCTGTCTGGGACACTGGCGATAACCTTCCCTACTGTCGGTTTCAAATCATCCTAGAGCAGCAACTTTGGTCCGTTACCTCCAACATCAGCACCTCCAACATCAGCATCTGACAAAAGACCAGCTTCCATTCTTCTTTCAACCTATCTCTTACTTGTTTCATTGTCTAGCTTTCACCCTGGTCATTCCGTCTCTTGCACACACCATCTAGCTTAATCTTGTTCCATCTCTAACACGCACTCTCTTTGCTGCTCCAGCAGGCCACACTGTGAGAACAGCCGTGCCAACATAATACGAGCAGCTTGCCAGTGCCCCCCACGGAGGCCAATGAATAAGAGCTGATGGCAGCAGTGGCACGTTCAAGTGCAAAACTTTAGAATGAGAGCACTTATCGTTTATTCCTGGGGGCCTCAGGGTTGTGGGGTATCACTCAAACACAGAGGTAAGAAGCTGCTCCAGTAGGATAACAGCCTGGAGTTTACTAAATTTCACTGCAAATTGTAGAAAGGTCAAGTTGGAGTTTGAGATACGGACACCAGCCTGAACAGGAGTGTTAATTCACAATTGCTGAAAAAGCTCTGTTGAAACCTAATCTCCAGTACTTCACAGCTGGGTCAATTTGGGGTGATAATGAAACGAATAAGAAAACTCAGCATAGAGAAAGTGAGGGAGGGGGTGAAAGACAGCAAAAGAGCAAATGTGCAAAAGAGAGAAGAGGTTGGAGAAGAAACAGCTCAAGAAGAAATAGGGAAGAAACACAAGTGACAGCTTGGAAGAGGGGAGAATGGATGGGGAAGAGATAGAAAACAGTCAGCGATCAAATGATGACCTTATTAAGTGACTCTCCCCTGTGCACCCAAGAAGTGGTGGTGGGGGGGTTCCCTCCACCACCCCCAGCTCTCTCAGCATGATGCAGCATCATCCCTTCAGTTCCTCACATCCCTTACCACAGACAGACCTGAGAGACTGCACTATACTGTACCACTGCAAATTACAAAAACTCAAATCTATAGCTTTCAACTTTGGATCTTTACTACATTCACTAATTTAATCTGCAGCTGAAGTGCAACATTTGTGTCGCAGGGGAAATTGGTTATTAGCCTTAATGTTTTAGCTCAACTTCCAGTTTATTATTCAGAGGATTAAAACAAAGAGACAGACTTCTCAAACAATCCAAGAGTTTGATTTCTCGCCCCAATTACCTCAATCAAAGCCGTAGTTCCTAAATAAGCTGCTCTTGTAACCATTTACTACTAACCTACATACTGCACAGCGTTATCATAGCAAGATGATTCTGCCCACTGGCTGCTTCCAAACAAAGCATCCTTATCTCACCTTATCAGAGAAACTTGCTTGACACAAGAGCTTGGCCAGGCAATGTTTGGTGAGGTACTAGTATGGAAGGATAATAGTGCCAAATGTCCTTATGCAAAATGGTATTTTGAATTACGTGAATTGAATAAAAATATAGCGCAATAACAATACTTGAATTTTCCTGCATTGAAATTTGACACAAATTGAAACCCCCCCACAGCATTTATGATGATTGAATTTTTCTGTTGTTGAATTTGGTTGTTAAAATACCATCTTCATTATTCAGCAGGAAATATTCAACCCATTATTTTTCAACCTCACAAATTCAGGTTGAAATTCAGGTTCAAATCCCGGTTGAAATTCAGGTTGAAATCCAGGTCGAAATCCAGGTTGAAATTCAGATTGGCAGCATGTTACCATCGGTTACAATAGTGTATCGGCAATCCATTGCTCTTCCTGTGCTACCCGGATGGTAAATGTTAAGACTGAATTCCAACCTGAATTTGTGAGGTTGAAAAATAATGGGTTGAATATTACCTGCTGAATAATGAAGATGGTATTTTAACAACCAAATTCAACAACACAAAAAATTCAAGCATCATAAATGCTGTGTTTCCCCCCCCCCAATTTGTGTCAAATTGCAATGCAGAAAAATTCAAGCACTGTTATTGCGCTATGTTTTTATTCAATTCACGTAATTCAACATGCCATTTTGCATGAGGACATTTGGCACTATTATCCTTCCACAGCCTAGCCATATGAACACACCCATCATGGCTTGTGGTTATTTTCGGCTTCCAGGTAAACCGAGGTCCTTCCAGTTGACTGTGAAAATAAATTAATCTGAAAACAAACAGTAGGCACTCCTACTATATGACAAATCAAACCTGAGGCTGAATACAACTCTATTCCAGTTTTACTGCCTTAACTCAGCCACGACAGCACCAATCCACAAATTCGAATATGTGGAATTTTAGAAGAGTAGATGAGAAGCAAAACAGGATAACAGGTGTTGCTCCTCCTGAATTATTGGATCTGTGTTTGTGTTTCAACCTACTGACCTGACAGGAGCGGAACTGGTTGACCAGCAGGGTACATCTCTGAGGGTCCTTCCTGCCATCGAGGCTGTCCAGCTCTGTGGCCACCTGGTTCAGCTCCTCATCAGCATAGTAGAACTGGGCCAGGAGCTGGGGGTCGGTCCTCTGCACACAAAGGGAGAGACAAATTGAATTTACTTTATTGACTGTCTATCAGAAACAATATTGCCAAAGCAGTGTAAAAATGTACATTTTCAAAATCTACAAACAACAATATCCCTTTTTCAGAGGCAAATTGTTGGTCACTGAGCAGGTACTTGGTAAGAGTCTGTTTCTGCTTTACTGTACATCACCAACAGTAAAGAGATATTGAGCCAATTCATATTCTGTTTTGGGTATGATAACATTCATTCACTTTATGCTTTACTTTCTTCATCCGAATATTCCAAATATGATTCTTTGTTTTGTTTCATAACTTGATTGATTCTAGAAAAGCAGTTGTACTGAGTGCATTAAGTTTGATCAATCAGGGTTGATCAGTCTAATAACTAAATAACTGACTCAGTCGTTGTCTTTTCCGGGTTTCGAATGCTTTAATATATAGTGACTCTTTTTTTTACCAAGTGAAAACGGCCTAATGCCCCATACACTACCACCCACTGCAGTTGGCAAAGATTGTGGAATTTTTGCTTTACTGCAATAAAACTTAATAAAATATTTTTCTTATAAAGCATTTCTGCAATGCTGCCAATGTATCTATAACTCATTTTGTGCTCAAGGGTGTTGCTACCAACAGTGAACTGTGTATTCTCCGTTACCCCTTGAAAGAAGATTTACAACATCATTTCAAGTTTAGCAATACTGTGAAACTTTAAACTGACCCCACCAAAATGTCTTTTTGTCATTTTGACAAGACTGTAAATGAATTAAAATACATGAGTAGGACCTTTTAGAAACCCTGCGTGCAGAGCTGTGCAAAAACATACTTGAAGTCCAAAAGAACACAGCCAATAGTGCATGCAGGGCAGAACTCAGCCAATATCCACTCATTATCAACACTGAAAAGCGAGGCATCAAATCTTATGAACATCTCAGATCCAGTGAACCCCACTAACTCCCATCCTCTTTCTGCAATACAAAGAGTTGAAGAAAGACCGGACAGCTCAGTCGGTAGTGCATAAGACTCTCAGTCTTAAAGTTGTGGGTTCAATCCCCACATAGTGTGTCAACTATCACTCTTCGCTTTGGATAAACGTGTCTGCTAAATGACTGTAATGTAATGTCCCCTCTACCAGCTGGTTTCCCTTTTTCTCCCAATTTATACAGCCAAGTCCACCTGCCTAGGCGTCCCGGTCGCTGCTCCACCTCTGCCGGCCTGGGGACGGTGCAGACTAGCACACGCCACCTCCGATGCGTGTGAAGTCACCAGCCGCTTCTTTTCACCGGACATCGAGCAGTTTCACTGGGAGGGCGTGACGTGTGTGGAGGAAAACTTTATAACCCCAGTTCCCGTCCTCGCTGAACAGGCGCCCCGACCAGATTAGATGCTGGTGCAGCGACCAGGACAAATCCCTTTCTCCGGCTTCCCACCCACAGACACGGCCAGAGGTACCGCTGCCGGGGCACAAACCCCAAGTCTCTGCAGTAGTAGACGAGGACTTTACCCCTACACTACCCAGATGCCCCTGGCCAGTGGCCAGAGTTTCAAAACAGCCCTCAATCCAACCAAACCAAAATTAGACTTCTAGGTGGCCGGAAATAACAGAGTACATGGCGGCCAAATATTTGACCACCATGACTGACCAAATACTGAGGAAATCATTGATGATGTGAGTGGACACAACATGGCCACACAAACAGGCCAACTCAGGCTTAAGTTCCCCATTTATGCAGTGAGAAAAGTTGGTGTGCAATTTTACCTGCAAAAGTTGTTGATTTGTTGTTAGACATTAAGGGAAATACAATAATACCAAATGAAGAATTACACTCTACTTCCATGATCATTAGTATTCCAATTTTGTCACCTTCTGTTTTGGCAATGTATGGAATCTCCATGTCATGCCAATGAAACGTTCAGACACAGACAGAGGGGGAGCGACAGAGAGACAGACCAAGAGGGGGAGAGTTGTGGAGGAAGCAATCAGGTCACTCAAAAATGAAGATAGTTTGCATGTTTGTGGTAAATCCCATAGTTCTGTAAACTGTTGTGCTACAAAAACCAATGTTGTTTTGATATTGTGTGTGGAGTCGTGTTGTAATAATGTCATTCTTCTCTGATGCATATTTTAGTCTAGCATGTAGGGATTGTGATACACCCATCATGACGCACCCATATTATCACACATATTATCTACAATAAAATAACTGTAGTTATATATGGCCCCCCAGCAATGTGTTCCTCCGCCGACAACACCAACCCTGTGTCCCTCCGCAGACTTTGAACATCTTGTTTATTTACTCCCGCCTTCACTACTCTACTTTCGATTTGCGATCATGGACGAGGTGCGATTAATAGTCGAGGTAGAGAAACACAGCGAGTTGTACAACCCCAGAAACTCTTTCTACAAGGACAACTTGAAGAAAGATGCCATTTGGAGGACAACTGGTGCCGTCATTGAAACACCAGGTGAGTTCTGCTGTCTCCGTAGTAAAAGGAAGAGTGCAAGGGTTTTCTTCTGTTTACTACTGGCGCTAAACAAAACGTCAGGAGAAAAATGAATTAAAAAACACATTCATAGAAATAATAATATATGGGATGTGCATCGAGCTACATGGTTTGTTTGTTTTGCAGTTAAAGCAGCTGTTTGATTTCCGCAGTGAACTGCTCCTGTTGCTCCCGACGTTCTGCTACCCACCACGGACGTGTCCGGTGGAGGCCTTAACAAAGCTACGCTACGTAATGCGCTGCGGTGGAGCCTTGGCGTTATCGAACAGTCTGGCTTTCTCTAATTCAGAGTTTAGATATAATAACTTGTGTTGAGCCCAACTTGTGGGGTTAAGTTTGAAAAAAGTCTACCTTGGGTGATTTGAGGTCCCCTCTCCTCCAGTTAGTGTCTATCCTGTGTTGCCTGATGTAGGCACTCTTCCAGGGGCTGTGAGTAAAGCCGGGCTTGACAATTTTCCTCTTCTTGAGAAGCAGAGGCTCATCGATGCCTAATGAAAGAGAATGACGTTGATAAGACTCCAGAATGGAAAGAGGACACATCTTGGATTGATTGAGTATGTTCTGTGTATTGTAAAAAAAGCATAGCATATAGCAGGCCCTTAGGTAGTTCCAGAATGCTCCTATTGGCTGACCACATGTTGGCTGTCTGTATTTGTTGCACACTCACCCTCTTCCCTGCATTTCTCCCTCCACAGCAGGTTGTCCTCTGCTAGGATACGCCAGTAACGACACGTCTGGGCTGCTTGGAGGAGGTCCTTCGGTTCCAGGAATGACAGCACATACAAAGCCAGCTGTTGAAAGACAAGGTGGAGGAATGTGTGAAGTGTAAATGGAGAAATGAAAAGAAAGAGACCCTGATATTTACTACAGGGGTGGACAAAATGACAGAAATACCACATAAAATGACTTTGAAGTGACTAAATCTTGGCTCTTAATGCTGGCCTGTCTAATTAGGGACTGATTTACACCTGTGACACCAGGTGAATGCAATTAACTAGATGGTAAGATAAAAAACAAGTTCGGGTTAGGGTCAGGGCCTTGGCCTCAAGGACCAGGATTGAGAACCACTAAAGTAAATCACAATTACAACACAGGCAAGTCATATTAAGTTGATATCTAAGGTAACTAACAGATTTACAAAGAGCCTAAGTAGTTGGTGCCCAAAATGCAGATGCATGGATCACAAAAACAAAATAATGTAGCAAGGGGAACAGCCTCAAAAATCAACATCAAATCACATGCCAACCATGGGCTAACTGCAGTGGCTAAGAGCAACAGTGTTCACAAGTTGAATCTCACCAACAGGAATAGATGGACACTTACTGGATAGTTGCTGAATACCACACAACTGTGGCATCAAAAATTACCCCGGAATTCTCTCTGAGTCTCAGTAAAAGTATGTGTTGTGAGCTTCTCAAAGCTGGTATTAATGACAGGGCTGCCATTCAGAAACCCAAAACCCGGACAAAGATGCATAATCAAATGTAAGGAGCCCAAAACCTGGTCCGGATGGTTTACAGTACGTTCAGAACATTTTAAACATGGTGGTGGATCTGTAATGGTATGGGCAGCCATCTTGCGGGAGTCATTAGGTCCAGTGATTACTCTGCATCATTGTATAGCGGCCAAAGATTACGAGGCCATTTAACGGGACAAGCTGCAAACATTCCTTCCTCATGTTCCTATAATCCAAGATGATAATACCTACACACTTCTAAACAAATTCAAGAGTGGTTTCATGAACACCAGCATAAAGTCAAATACCTTCCAACACCTCCCCAATCACATTTAAATATCCTCGAACCTCTGTGGGAAGTTCTGTAGTGCTGAGTGCAAAGTAGATTTCCACCTCTTTCATCCGACAAAGTACCAGAGGCTTTTCCTTGTCAAATATCCTACTTCCCACAGTTCAGGTATTTGACATGACAGGACCAAAGCTGTTCTTAAGGCTACGGGTGGCCCTATTCCTTACTTGAAATTCATATATTGCTAGGTTTTAACGTTAACCCGCTGTAAGTTTTCATGTTATACAGTTTCGTTTTTAGTCAAGATTCACTTAACCCATACAAGACCCATCACAAACCCGCATATAGTTCAGTCCCCTGAAAGTCCCCTAAGCCAGTGGTCATTAGCAAGGCTTATACATCAAGAGTTTTACGAATGGACCAGAGTCGATGATTGCTTCTTGAACCAGTTGCAGATCCTAATGAACAATCTCTCAGTAGTCTCCATTTCAACCATATCTATACTGCGGCCCCGAGGATTGTACTGCTGAAATTACTTTACCCTGGCAACCCCACCCACTATCTCTCCAGCATCTTAAAGAGGGAGAGAGGAGATTATCAAAAGAATGGAGGCAGAGAGTGAACAAGTCTGAAAAAGGAAAAACAGCAAAGGGAAAACAAAATGAAAGGAGAGAGCTTAGGCTTCTCTCATATTCTAAACCCGTCTGAACACACAGCATCTAACATGTTTGAAGGTTTTGGCTTTGGAGCAAGTGGTTCTCAGACACCATTAAATCTCACATCTCACTCTTTCTGTCCACATGCCACCGTCACTCCAACACCTGCCAGGCAGAGACAAGGCGTTAAGCATCTGACCTGAGACGGACCAACTATGGTGGACTGAGGTTCTTTTGACGAATCCCTAATATGACCTCATGGGATCAGTGTGGCACACCAACTTCACAGAATATGTTGTTTGTTAGTCAGTCATTGTTTTCCTCTGAATGCTTTGGGGGCTGACAGGGACAGGAGTAGGGTTGGACAAGATGCTATGTCTGTAGTGTGCCATGTTTATTCAGAAACAAAATCAACCACAGAGGATTCCCATGGGAGTTTAGGGCAGAAGGTGTATGAAGAAGAAGAGAAGGTAGACTAGGAAGAGAGAGGAAAAGCCGTTTGAAAACCGAGAAGGGGATTCAGAAACCTCACCTCTTTGGGCAGCAGGGAGATGAAATCTCGCTGAAACTGTGGCTCGATCACTTGCATCATGTGCTTCACTTGTGTGGGCTCGCAGCTGTCAATCAACTCATCCAGTGCCAGCAGCTTCTCTGGGCCACTCCAGCTCTGGAACACACAGGACAGAGGAAATGATAAGAAGAAATGTCTAACAATAATTGTGCTTGTTAAAGCTTTTTTATCAAGTTTTATCTATATAGTACACATACGCTGTGTAGAGAGCCTTGGAAAGATACTGCCTTGAATCCTAACATGCAAAGGTGGGTGTCACTGCATCTGTAAGAAGTTAATGTGCGCATACTACGTTCCTTCCAAAGCAGCCAGTTGCCTGAGGCACCTGCCCTTCTCCGGCAGCCAACACATTAAAGGGTCATTTACACATCAAGAATCAGCCTCGATCAAGTAAATTATTTTAGGTTCTGTGGGGGGATTTCTTCTGGGATGAATTTTCAGTTACCATTGCATGGCTGTGGCCTAGTATTGCATGTTAAACCTAGTAGCATGGTCGCTGTTTTCCTTTGGAGGAGCACGTAAATCTAACAGTGATTACAGGCTATAAGGCTGGATGGAAATTGTAGAGCATGCAAGCCACCTGTAATCTGTCAGCTAGAAGCTCTTGCCAGAGGAGCTGGGGGTAATCAGGGGGTTCTCACAGAACTCCCTGCTCCCTACCATGAGGAGAATCAGTCAACAGCTACTTCCTTATGTTTCACATCATTGTTTATGCCACATATTATGAGCACTTACAATCCAAGAACATCATAAGGTTGACAATTTACCTGGTAACCAACATGGTACCTAAGCTGACGTTTACCATGTTTTAGATAGCTGAAAATGTTTCTGCTATTAAAATTCATTGTGGCTGCACTGAAGATATAAAATATTCCTTTTTACTGGGACCACACTACTGTTCCAAAACAAGTTCAAAAGGGAGATGTAGTGTTGCATCCAGCTAAAACGGATCAGTCAATCCAAGTGGTGCAATACTGACCAAGTTAACACTTCAGTTTACTGATGCACAATTGTTGCTCTATTGTGCGAGGAACCATTACAGTGGGTTATGGATTATTATTGATAATATAGACATTCACAGAAAATGTGAGCTATTTGTAGCTATTGCAAAACCTGTTTATTTTGATACTTTTGAGAATGTATTTCTCAGCCCACAAAAGACTAAGTCTGAACACAGATGACAGAAGTATTGTGCCAAAAGTTTAAAAAACAAAACACATTCTGCCTGTCACAATGGAGACTTGGTACAGAATCAAGTTGCCTGCAACAAGTATAATTTAGTTGAGCTATAAAGACAATGAAGAGGCAGTGACCAAATCCCTCTGGCCTTGCATTGTTGTTTGCATCAAGCTCAGTACTAAATGTGGAGTTTGGACTGCAAGTGTACACGCTCAAATTTAACCAATGTTTTCCCTCATTATTATACTGAATCCTATCATTTAATCCGTGATTGGCTAGGTTTTCTTCCAAGATCGACAGGATGATCACTATTAACCTCAGTATTATTGTTATGCGACCTGAATTCAGCAGCATACTCCTAAATCGTTTTGAAAACTACATTGGTCTCTGAGGATAGGTGCTTTAATGGTTTAGGTCCCATAACTTGATATAACGCACCACGTCTGCAACAATGAGACCTCAGAGTGTCGCAATGTGGACTTTATTATTATCCGTAAATTACATTCGTTTTCATTGTGACGCTGTAGACACTAAACTTTATGTTCTTGTTAAATCAAACGACCAATCCCATTTCCTAAATTTAGAGACGTGCGCCTATCTGAAATCAAACGCTGGATGTCTCTAAACTATCTGCTTCTCAGTGCCAACAAAAGGAGATGTTGGTTATTGGACCAGGTAACTGTTTGAGAGATTACGTTTAGAGCAGTATTTTCAGAGTCCATCCATCAAAAATCGCCGCAACCCTCTCACTTGAGTCAAACATCAAGGACATTACTAAAATGATGTTAAACTATGCAATATTGCTAAGATTCATTCGCTACACTGGCTCCAAATTCATGTCAGATGCGACTTTAAGGTGCTTCTACAAACATAAAATATTACATGGGCTGGCACCGTCCTATTTATCAGATCTTGTTGCACCATATATACTGCCTTTTCCTACTGTGCCTCCTCTACCTGGAACAGTTAAAAACCTATTTATTGTCTATCTTTTGTCCAAACATAGCTTTGTCCATTTAAAGGTGGCTCAGTCTCATCTTAGAGCAAGGTTAGACCAGTTAGCTTACACTAGCTCAGACTGCTGCCAATGGGCATTTAGCTTACATTTCCTGTCCACTCATACTGGTCGTGTATTTGCATGAGAGAGCGTGAATGAGTCGCTCTGTGTGTGTATGGGTGTGTCTTCCATCTGTTTCCATCCCTATAAAGGTTTCTTCCATTTTTTTTGTTTGCCTAAAAGGCTGGGTATGAGTTTTTCCTTGTCCTCTGCGAGGGTCCAAGAGTGGGGATGTAGTATGCAGTCATTTATTGTTTTCATAATGCGGGCCTTGTGAAGCCCTTTGGGATTGTAACCGTGATTAAGGGCTATATAAATAAACTTGAACCATTGGCCTACAGAGACTGCAGTCAATTATGTTTTTGTGTTTTTCTAGACTAGTAGGCTAAAAGACTGTCGCAAATGTAAAAATGTCCCTTCCCTGAATTCAATCAGACCAAACTTTGTGATATAGTTTGCATACAATTGGAAAAACTTTTTTTTTCTAGATATACTGCTTTGGAGCTGCTTTTACTTCTCAAATGCTATGGGGCGTACAGGACAGGACTGGATTGGGGAATGTGTAGAATGCATGATTGAGGTTTAGCTGCCTGTAGCCTGGGTTGTCAGAATAAGAATAAGGGTTGAGGACTCTAGCTGAAAGTACACAAACACTGAGTTGTCACAGGCAGACCAAGCTCTTCCATGATAATGGTGTTCGTCTCCTTAAAACCATAAAATCAACGTGGCAACCTATTGCATAAGAAATCAGAGAGAATCTGCAAAGACAAATATGTTTTTAGATTGGCCTGCCATCTTCATGAATCATTCAGACCTCTGGCAAAATTACAATCTAAAATGAAATACTTGGTCCTAATTTAGTCTCTATAGACCCTGTTGCTCTAATCATAAGCAGCATAATTTCATAAGATCAGATAACTGCTTCATTCATGACTGAGCCCCTTGAAGGCCCCTAAGCCCCTTGAAAGTTGCAAATGTAGAAATAGAAAAAATACTTGACATTTTGAATGTAAGGAGCTATTACCTTGTACACAATGCTTTTAACATATAAAGCTGACTACAAAAAACCCACAGGCAGATTCAGTGAAAAGCAACTGTTTGCTTTAAGTTGAAAAGGATTTACTCATGAACTTCATATTATCAATGTGAAAAGATATCTTCAAATTCCACACAGCACTCACCCGGCTTTTGTTGCCTCATCAAAAGCCAGAATGGGGATACTTGTGGGGTTCAAGGTCAACTTTTTTGTCAAATAGGTTTCTGTATTTTTCAATGTCCCAAAGATAAATGCATACTTTCATGCTCACAGGGCCAGTTCATGGGTCATGGGCTACGATATCCAGGTTCACGCTAATATTTACTGAAACGGCCTGAAATGACGTCTCAATGGCCCCCAGGTCTCTATTGCTATCCTTGGACAACACACTGAAAGACATAGTAAGGTGGAGCTCTAAATCCAGTACAGGATCTATCATACTGCGGCATTTTTGATGGGGGAAAACCTGTTCTCATAAACTCCCTGCTTTAAAACACTAGTGGGCTTTACAGGATCACAAGACAACATCTGTTCAACTTTGAATACATACCATGAGGCTGTGGTAGAAGAATGCAATCTGGGTACTTTTTAGTCTGAACAGGTAGGGCTAATTCCAATTCCACGCTACAGTGCCTATGGTAATGCGGTGGGCCAGAACAACACGGCGGCAATTATCTCTGAGACTAAGTGAACATTGATTGGGCACAACATCTGCTTTTTGATGAGCTTTTGCTCAAGGGCTCAGAAGTGCCCATAGGAGAGGAGAGACGGACAGAGTAGGAAGAAAACACTGCCGTGCTGTGGAGGACTCACCTGAAATGTTCGGAGCCATTCTTGGAGACCCGTGGGCGGCTGAATTGAGGTGATACGCCGTCTCTGTTGGCCCTGACCATTGGCTGTTCTGATGTGACCAAATGTGGTGGGTGTGGCTGGGCATGGGAGAATTCCTGTTGGGCTGCAATTTATAGAAAAAACACACAAATGACATGATTATTACAAAAAAATGACTGCAAAAGGAGCATGTGAAAGCACAAACAGAAATATTAAGGAGGAGATCACACAGTTACTCAGTGGTTAGAACTGTTGCCTCAGAGCAACAAGGTCCGAGGTGGGTTTGATTCCTGGCTCAGTTCCTTTCTGCGTGACGTTTATATGTTCTTCCTGTGTTCATGCGGTTTCTTCCCACAGTACAAAGACATGCAAGTCAGGTGAACTGGGGACTCTAAATTGCCCAGAGTGTGAATGTGCATGTCTGTCTATCTGTGTTAGCCCTGGGATGCACTGGCAACCTGTCTAGGGTTTCCCAGCCTTCTGCCCATTGCATGCTGGGATATGCACCAGCCCCCCCATGACCCTGAATAGGAATAAGCGGGTAAAGAAAATTAATGAACGAATTAATAATATTGAGGACAAAAAAAAGAACAGTATTTAGGGACAATGGGCCTCATTCATGAAACGTGCGTACAATCAGATTTGATCATAAAGCGTTAGTGCGAACGTTTCTACGAACATAGTCTGATTCATCTACGAGTGTTTGTAAACATGCAGGAATGTGTTTGTGTGTTTGTAAACATGCGGGGAAGCTCTTGGAAGCCTTATTCTTTATGCAAAATAAATTCCAGCAGTGCCAAACCTCATTAACAACTAAATAT
Organism: Diretmoides pauciradiatus; assembly: GCA_900660315.1. Lineage (NCBI taxonomy): Eukaryota > Metazoa > Chordata > Actinopteri > Trachichthyiformes > Diretmidae > Diretmoides > Diretmoides pauciradiatus. The sequence continues at coordinate 16,353 of CABFOS010055877.1, read as the reverse complement.
TTCAGTAGAAATAGAAAAAAAGACTGCAATGGCGCATTTGCCGAATTGTCTGTATTCATAATGATACAAAGTTATCAGACTTGTAATGGGCTGATCACAAGGATAGAACGCCTTACAAATACAATTACAGCCCTACCACCTGGTGCAGCCTGGATTTGATCTGTGTCCAACTCCAATGCAGACTAGACACCCGACAGTCTAGTCGTCCTATTATGGGATGGATCCTCTGATCCATGTCTGATAGCGCCACATTGCCCTGCCGTCTTCCGGTGGCTGATAATATGCACCTACTTCACCTTATACTTTTTTACAATCTAATTTCATATCGAACCATTTCTTTTTTTACCTCATCAACGGTGTGTTTCTGCTAAAACAGCATTAATAATTCCGTGCTATGCTTTACCTTTAGCAATTCTTGTGACTCCTCTGCTTATGCTTCTGAAAACCAGTTTACTTGCACATGACCCTTCAGTCTGCAGCCTTTTATGATGTTGAACAGGGTGCCCATCCAATTTACAAACATTTGGCATTCATCATGGATACACCTGTTCTCTGAACAAATCGAGGTTTCCTGCATGTTTCATGAATCCCACGTTGGTATTTTAATACGCACATAAATACGAGAAATTTACAAAGAATTTACAAAACGTTTCGTGAATGAGGCCCAATGAGTTAGACAAGGTGCAATTCTGCAGTAAGCTCTGCAGGTATTTCAATGAAATTATAATGCCTCTGGAAAGAACATAGAAGCTGGCTTGCAGGGTCATAGGAAGAGAAAATACTGGTACGCTGGATATTTAAAACTGCACACTTTTTATATCAGAATATCTTATTGGTATGATTTAGCAATAAGAACTCTGGCTGAAGGCAAGTTTACTCTGCAAAGCAAGTTGAAACAAAAATACCTTCTTTTTTCACTTTATGTGTTTTAGTGATTACCTTATGGTTATGTCCAATTGCATATCTTAATTGTTATAATTGTTAGGGTTACATGTTAAATGATAATTTAGAATTAAAGGTGGTATTGCCTTTTTTGCACATTTCTTTTAGTCCTGCAAAGAATCTGGTACTCTGTATTGCAAACACTTCTAAAAGGCAACTTCATACTTTCCCCACTGTATTTCAGTGTAACAGTAGTTGCCTTTTGATGATTGGACTTGGTGTAATAGGTCAGTCTTTTACACCTAGCCTATACCTGGAAACAGTTTAATCAAAACAGATGGGATTGAGCAAACAAAATTACACAAAATCACATTGTTGACATTGGATTATGCTGCATTGAAAGCCCATCTCGCTACAATGTTGATTGTAAATGACAATTTAATCCCCTTCTGACTTAACTTTGCATTAAGCAGCTTCCCACCAAGCCCAACATGTTTCAATTTGGTTTCTTCTACCTAGACTTGCACATGCAGGGATGGATGTTTGATCTCGAAGATGCTGTATTCATTTGTTTGTTTGTCCCTTTGGCAACCACTTTTCACTGGCGTGTTTTGAAAATTGGACAATAATCTTCATCAACCCCCTTGTGGCGGATAAAAGGCTGAGATGTTGTCTTATCTCTGTAAGCTAATGTAGAACTCACAAACATTGTGACCATAAACAAAGACCATGTAGCCTCAAAAAACCCTTATGGTTAGAAAACGGGTGTTTTTAGGCATTGATGCATGATAAATAGTTGTTAACTGCTGCATCCCTAATTGAAATGACAGAGATAAGCAAAAACTCAAATATTTCTGTTAAGGTGCTCTGAAGGTAAGCATTTTACTCAAACTTCAAAGTATGCACAATTCCAAAGGTTCACCTGGACCTGAAGTGCAGCATAGGGCTTCAAAGAGCACTAGTGTGCCCTTGTTATGTAGGGGGCAACAAGAGAAACAGTCCAGTAGGCCACCTCAGCACTTCTGATTCTGCTTGCTGACAGAAGAATGGGTAGCTGGGGTCTATTTCGTAATGCATTCATCTTTAATGGGATAGGAAGCTGAGACAGCGCCAATTACACGCCAGCGTTGTCCGTGAAGTGGCTGCATTGAGTGAGAATCTCAGTCAAAGCGAGAATATTTTCGTGTGCCTTTGTGGGATCGTGCACCTTCATGTGAATACATACATTAAATATTCAGAGCTAGAAAAACGTTTGTGACTCATCTGTATTTTCCCGATTTAAAACCGTAATGTGAAGAATCCTTTATCAGCATTCTATTTTACTCTTTATGTATAGAGTATAGATATGGCATTTGTGTTCCCTTGATTTAATTTCATGATGGGCTTAACTATATGTGCATTACACTTTAAACTAGTCTATAAAAGTTAACTTCAATAACTCTCTTCTGGCCCTATGTGGGGGGGGAAAGCTAAACATTCTGGGATAAACAGAGGCAAAAAAAGACTTAGAAGTGGGCATGCCTCCTTTGTGCAGTTGGGGGATCTAATGGGTGGAATGCAGGTTCTTTTACCTTGGATACTCTGGGCCTTTGCAGGGCTTTTTCCCAGAAGGGAAAGATCGGACCTCGGGGCCATGGTCCAACTTTCTCTTCATCTGTCGTCAAAGAGAGAGGAGAGAAAAGAAAAAAACATTAGAGGCCACAACAGCAAAACAATAGGAAAGACAACATTTACAGTACACCCAACACAGAATTATTACACTGCATCTCTATAAAAAACAATTAAATACAAGTGTGCAGATGTTTATCACACAGAATTTGGTTAGAGATGGCAGTTCTGGGGTGAATTGTATAATTCATCATATTTGCTCTGGATGCACATTCACCCAAACTTTAAATCTGTGTATACACACAAAACAACCATGTAATAGCAAGGCTAGTTCAGGGTGGGCACATATTGCATCATTTGGCACAGAGGACAGCTGTTTGTTTTATTGCTGGTTGAGCAAGAAACACAGAGTAACTCCATTCTTTTCCATTTGCTCTTTCTTCAAGCCTTGTTACAGACTACCGAATAGTGTAAACAAAAGACTCTGTGTGGCGGTCTGCACAAGCCGGATTTCTTCATCCTGTGCCCACCACACTGGCCTGGGTTATTTCTGCAGATGCTAGTGATCTCCATCCTATCTTAAGCCCATCATGAGTAAATAGGCTAACCAAACACTGATTTAAAGTGTACAGTCAAAATAAAAGACCTGATTCTGTGATCAATTAAAATGTTCGTACAGGGTTTTTCATGCATTGTAAAATCTTGCCTTACGTTGCCACTTGAGTTCTGCCATTATACGGCCTACGGGTGCAGTGCAGCGTCCACTGGCTTACTGCAAGGGGTCCAATTAAATTATTAAATTGCATGTTCTGCAAAAGAGGAGCACTGGTGATATGGCTTTGAAGGTCAATTTAGCATTTATTGTGTGGTTTCAGGCTGACATTATTACATGTCTCCCCTCAAGATATGAGCTTTTTGCTTATTGCTGTGTTTTGATGTGACCAAGGACTGTTGCTCTATCCCAGAGAAATTAATGGAATCACGGTACTAAGGACCCCCTGCAGAGAGCTTCAAGAGCTGATGCCATGAAAAAGAGGGAATGTAGGTAGGGAAAATAGTAGTAGGAGACAAGAAGCAAATGTCCAAATACTTTCAAGAACTGGAAAAAAATGTATCAAGTCTAAATGTAAAATGTCTGACCGACACCTTTTTTCATTGTTAATGAAGTGGACGAGGGTTTCTGGGATATTCCTGCTTGTTAAAATCCCATTCTTCAACCCACCTCCCTTGTTCTCCAAGCAATGATCTCACTGCAATGGCAGTTCAATAGCCAAGGAGAGTCTGGGTGTGTGCATGAAAGTATGTATGGGACTTTGTGTGCGTTTGTGTGCGTATGAGAGAGAAAGAGCAAGAGAGGTAATGCTGCCTATGAGTGTGTGTGTGTGCGCGCGCGTTTGTGTGTGTATGAGTGAGAAATCGAGAGAGAGAGAGAGAGAGCTGGCTATGAACGTGTGTGTAGGTAAGAGGCAGAGAGGAAACCTCCAATCAAGTGCAGGTGTCGAAAAACAGAGTGTAACCAGTCTTAGCCGGGGAAAAGGTAACCAGAGAGAAGAGGAGAATGTTGTGTTTGTAAACCACTACAAATAGTGTCTTGCTTCTTCTGGCTTCTCTATCTGGCCAAGAGGAGAGGACAGACGGCTGCAGAGAGTTAATGATATTTTAAAGACAGCAATTGCTCTGATGTAATGCGCAGTCTCATTGAAATGGAGACTACATCCTTCTGCATTAATCTTTAAATAATGTTTCTCACTCTAACCCCATTATTCAAATATTGTGTCAAGCAACCAAGAAATAATTGAATCATGTCAATCAACATTTCGAGGGAGGTAGTTACACTTGCATTCAAGAACTGGTCATTATGGACGGTAATCCAATTAGTTATCCAATTTGATCAATTTGAAGGACTGATAGGGACCCCTTCATTTCTGAAATTAAACCCGTAAACTGGGTTTTAATTCCCCTTGGTGTCTCCGTGTTTCAATTCCTGCCCGTTTAAGATAAGAGTAGCGTAAAAAGAATTCCAATGACTACAAGCTCTAGGGGCGGACTTCAAAATATGGATATGCAACAGTATGAGCACAAACCCAAAATGGATTGAGAATGCAAATGAGACAATTCACCTCTCTGTATAACATATAAATTAAGGATGGAATTTTCACATTTTCATGAATAGTGACTACTTAAATATAAGGTTTAACACTACAAAGGCCACCATACTATTCGCTCAAACACAATGCACACAGCTAAACAAAAACAAAGATAAGAGAGATTTTTTCATCCAAGGCTTTACGAATAAATTAACTCTGATTGATTAACCACTTTGTTTACGTGTAATGGATTCCCTTTCACATTTTTGTTCGTAAATACTGAAATTACACAGCTGTGGACATGGGAGGGGCAGGTTCACATTAATATTAAGTTATTTGGAATTGGTGGGATACGAGGTGATTTGCCTTTCAGCCAAGTGCTTCAACCACATGATTTACCTTGTCCAATTTAATAAATATATAATTCAGCCCTTTTTAATCAACTCCGTACTTTTTTTAGCATTAATTTCTGTCTGCCATCCACCATAATACACCCAACATCCTTGAGGATATTCTACCTCACACAGTCTGACACAGTGACCCATTATCTGTGGTTGAAGCCTCAGGCGAGTGCACAATGTCAGGAATAGGCTCCTCCAACAGGCACCATCACATCTCATGCATGGATCTTGGCAAGTCACTTGGTCAGTACGAGATAACCACTGCATAATGTACAAACATAATAGCGCTGCAAACTGCGAAGGGCTGCAGGGGACGCGCTGCTTCTGCCCTTAGAGTAGTGAAGTCTGCGTGTATGAGTGCATTATTTATATATGTCCCTATCCTACACGGTTCCGATGTCCGTCATCTATATGCATCCTTATTTTAACGATACAGCTTATGTCAACGGGAGGAACACACTGTGGTGGTACAGGTGCAGAGAGCCCGTTGAGACAGAACGGGATTTCAAGAAGAAAAAAGAAAGCAAAAAAGAAAAGAAAATTTCAGCAGCATATAAACAAGATAAAACATAACCATATTTTATGTAGTATTACAAAATTAAACCGCACTAAAACTGTCATAGCAGCGCGTCGGTTTCGCAGTAACGCGGTGTAACCTATTTGCAAACCACTATTCAATGATTCTGCGACTAAAGTAACTATAATATCGCGTTAGAGCGTCTTAACACAGAAGTAACAGAAAGGCCTGGGCAATTAAATCCGCATCTCTGAGGGGTGAAGAAGCTGCTGCTCATCCTCTGCAGTGGCCGCGCTGCTCTCTGCTGCTGAGAGGCGCATCCAACATGAAGACGCTGACAGAGCCAGTACAAAACCACATTAAATACAGAAAGACGCGGCGAGGCTGCGCGCGTATGGCATTGGAAACCCTACTCACTTTATAGAAAATCATCTTTAAAGTGCCGTAGAACCCCATCGTTGTAATCCGGTGTGGGGGCTTTCTTTTTCTTTTTCTTCTTCTTCAGTTAAAAATCGGTGGAGTCCAGATCTGTGCGCGCGGACGGGAGATTGCACTGACAGCGCGAGAGGGCAGCGAACTCTCAGGTAAATCCGACGCCGCCGTCTCTGATGTGAACATGCTCGGGCACGTCACGGGACCGGCGTGCGCGTAGTAGATCCCCCCACACACCCCCCGGTAGAAAAGGAAAGCTCCGTCGCGTCACACTGACTGACTGACTGAGTGGTGAAGTCGGTGAACAATGCGATGCAACGGATCCTGCAAGGCTGTTGTGCCGCCGAGCAGGGACAGATAGATGTGTGAGAGAGAGAGAGAGGGGGAGGAGGGGGGGGAGGAGAGAGAGGAGTGTCAGAGCGCAGAGCCGTGCCCTCTTCCTCCGGCTGCACGACGCCTCCTCTAACAGGATCGGATTACAGCCTCCCCGGTGGAGGGGGAAGGAATGGTGCAGTCCGACGTTCAACACTATGCGCAACGCATCAGTTATATGAGGGCACCGACTACCGAGGAACATTATGCACAGAGCGATCACTCTTTCTGCGGACCCCCCACTTGTTGCGGGAGCCAAACAACCCCACCCACCCACGGGAGTCGGACTACACCAGCCCTGCTCATTGTTGCCCCACATGTGGCATCTTCACTTAAGACGACTAAAGTAATTCAAAGCATGGTAGAAATCTAGTTGCTGATAGTTTTTTTTGA
>CABFOS010055861.1:3202-18890 GCA_900660315.1 Diretmoides pauciradiatus | reverse complement strand
TCTCTCTCTCTCTCTCTCTCTCTCTCTCTCTCGCTCTCTCTCTCTCTCTGCATTGCTTCACAAACAACACCACACCCTTTTGTAATGTCTAGCTGACTTCAACTCTGCCAGCGCTTGCACTTATCCATCTCAACAGAAACAAAACACTCTCCTCTACTGTCTTCCACCAAGCTAGAGTATGTATGTGTTTGTGTGAGTTTGTAAAAGGAGAGTCGCCTTGGGGTAAAGACACAGTGTGCGCCTGGTAGTAAAGTAAAGATTTACTTGAGTAGATGCTCACAAATTGGGTCGGGCGCATCATCTGAAGGTCTGTGTGGGCCAATATGTGAGCATAAGGAAATCATCCACAGCTTCTTTTCAGAGCTCTTTAATGTGAGCTGTGAGAAGGTCTCTGTTTGTCTGTCACTTGACTGCTCGCACAACTCTCTCACTCTTTCTTTCTCCCCCGTTCTCTCACTGCCTTGCTCCATTTTCCTCTGAGAATCTGCTAATCTCTTTCTTGTCTCATTCCCTATGTCTAGCCATCCTCCTCTATATCTCTCTACCTAACAAGGTCTTTTTCCTTTCTATCTGTCGCCATGTGATACTTAGGGTGGTTGATTTCCCACTGTGCGTCATTAACCTTTTCTCTCCTCTTAGTTAAACCCAGCGAGTAGAATCTTCTGCTTGAGACCAAGGAGACTGGGGGAGCACGTCACACTCACTCAAGTGGGATGGGGTTTCACCAGAGATCATAACTACATCCTTGTTAGGCACACTGAATTGAGAAAACTGCAGTTTTCTCCCTCTACATATAGCAACATTCACTTATGCTGCACTATATGTAGACCTTATTTCTCTCAAACCTTTAACTTCATGCCTGTGTAAGGGCAAAAAAAAAATCTATACTAATCAATACTAATCTCACTTGCCAGTTCCGTGCAACTGTCGTGCGAAATCACACCAATGATGGACAAGAACAAAGATGTTGTCACTGTAGATGTAGTCTTGACACCCAGATGACATGACCCTGTACAGCATTTCATTGTTGATTGCATGCTCCTTGTCTATAAGAAGAGTAGAATCAGCTTTGTGCATGAAATACAGTATCTGACAGCTTTCTCTTAATGTGTGTCTAATTATAATGAGTGAGGTGTAATTATTATTTCACTGCATGTGCTCTGTATGTGAAGGACCGTGGGTGAGAGGATGTAGAGCGTGGTCTCTAACAAGCTCCCACTCACCCCAGTGGAGGCAGGCAGGGAAGGCTGGAGCGACTGGGAGGCTGTTAGAGCAAGTGGGTTGTGTTGGACGTGTCCATGTCTATGTGTGTGTATGTCAGTGAGTGTGTGCGGGTGCATGAGAGTGTGCATGTGTGTCCATTTGTGTGTGCTGTACTGGGATGTGGAAATTGAATGGAGCCTTTCAGTTCTACTGCTCGTCTCCCCGGGGGTGAGAGACTGGTTGCCATGGTTATCCTGGAATCCTGCCGCTAATGGGTGGGAGTTTGTGTAGCTCTGGCAACCTGGCCTGTCTAGGGCGGAATACTTAGTGTATGTGTGTGCATGTGTGTGTGTGTGTGTGTGTGTGTGTGTGCGCGCGTCTGCATGTGCACGTGTGTGTGTATGTGTGTGTGTACCGGGGGTGTGGTTGGGTGGAGGCGGCATTCTAGGACACAGGAGGTCACATATGTGAGAACACTGCTTCCATTCCTGCAGACTCCTGCATGCGCACCTAATGCATACATGTTTTTTACGCTATATACTGTGCACATCAAATACAGATCAACACTGAAACTACTAAAAACACAGAAAATACTCAAAAGTACCATCTGATGTCTTTGTTTCAGTCAAGATTAATTTACTGTATTTTGCCATAGCCAACAACAGTCTGTACTAATGCAAAATGATTTCATCTCTGACTTACTAACCCCAACAAAGAAACATTTTACAAGCATGGTGGACATCATAATCAGGTAGTGATGAAATAATGTTCTACTTTTACAGAGTTATTGCAAGTGTAAAATATTACACAGTGAAAGAGTCAAGCCCTGCTCTCCCATCATCCCCATCACCACCCTGTTACCCTCAGGCTAGTGGGACTATAACTGGCCACAGAGACCCCACTGAACACCAACACACTGGATAGGGACTATAGTGAAAACCTCTCACACAGTTGATTCACTATAGGGAAGGATCCATTTTCCCTGTGTGTTTCCTTTGCTGCACTACTTCGCTCAGTTTCACATGAGATTGGAATGCTTGAGTTCTGCCTCACAAATATGTGTATTATATCTACAGTAGCAATGTATGCTAATGGAGGTGTATCATTCAAATTGCATAATGAATTTACTGCAAAGCACTTTACGGATGGCAATGAGGCAGGGCAGCCCCTACTGTACGCAGAGTATATGCCTGTGATATAGGCAATGTGACCAGATAATCCTGGTTTTCGTATTCCCAGTATTCTGGTAGTAGGGATCAGTCCCTGCTAGTCACACAGATGTCTTGGCTCCTGTTCCTCTTGGAAGAGTGATCCATATGCTGCATGAAACCCCATGGATTTAAAGGAACTTGGCATAGGAATCCTCTATCCTCCATTTCAGTCACTATGTACAGCCAATCCACTGTAGCCTGGAAAATTGAGGGGAAATGTTTCTCCTGTGCAGCATCCAACATGCATAAAAATAGAAAATAATGTGAACTAAAATGCAACGGCGATATCGTGATTACGGCCGTGCGTGATACTTTCAATGTGTGCTCTGGAAGTGAGACTGGGGGCATGAGATGAAATCATTTGTCAGGAAATCCGCTGCTGACGAGTACGATGTGGCATTATTCATGTTGGATTGCGCCCCTTTCAGAATACAGCCCTTAAAAAGTACACAGATCTCCTCAAAAAAAGGAGTGAGCAGACGCTTAAGAATGTGGGCAGGACTTGCGGTCAAACCCGGCAAATCATGGGGGGTAGAGGGACCTCGTAGATCCACCCCTTGCTCCTTAGCCCAGATTTCTGCCAAACAGTTATGTAATTCAATAAACACTTCCAGCTCCGTTGCTGAAGTCCAGCCACAGGCCAGCTAACTCTCAGACAACCACATGATCAGCATTCTCAAATACATTACTACTGACCAATTATAGCTCTATTGGGAAAAATGAAGCAACTGAATCAACTGTGTTACATGGTTTGGCTCATAGCTGATGGTGTCATGTTGTTTGCTCATAGCTGATAGTACCATTCTGTTTGTGTACCACAGAGTTGGAATATGCAGCAGTGGAAGTATTGAACTCTCTTCTGAGGAAAATAGGAGCCAATCCCCCAAATCATTATAATCTTACTGAAGCGCTGGGCATTATACAGTTCTAACCACATTCAGCCTTTTGAACCATTTCTATTCTATCAGCTTCAGCTTGCTACACATAACCACAGGGCAGACACTGCCTCTGTGTATGTCCTGTTCAGTGTATATCTTATCATCTTATGTAATGTAGTTTGCATTCCTTCCCTCTGTGCCACTATACCAGTAAAGCTGAGGAGCAGTGACAGTAGGCTAACAGAGTAGCAGTACTACTGTACATACCCACCTCCATTTCCTAGCTTCTTTCCTCCCTCAAATCCCCGCAACTCTCTAACCAGGTCACTATAAGAGTTTCCCTTAATCCTTTATTTTGCGTGTTCTCCCCTGCCCTCTCCTCCCTAACTCTTAGCCTTTTTTTGAGTTTTCCACTCACTAGCCCAGACAGCCTTAGCCTTGACTTCAGGCCACCCCGTGCTCTCACTGTCCAACTATTTAACTAACCGCAGTGAAACAGCTTTAATTTCAGCTTACTGCTCAGCCTGGCTGAGTGCGGCATCGCTTGGGGGTCTTTCTGGAGACCCCGGGTATGGGGCCCAACAAGCCAGGCAGGCAGACGAGACAGAACAACAGCCCTGTGCAGTTAAAGCTCAGAGACCCCAGGGACACATACGTCAGTCAGACAAAGCTCCCTCAGGAGTGATTCGGTTAGTTATGGCTCTTTAAAAAGCTACTCTCCACCTCTTCCCGCTACATGGAGGTGAGGGTTATTGGATAGCCAATAGTCCACGGCTGGATAGAAAACCCATTAAAGGTATGACATCTTTTGGTTTCAGGGGTTTGGCTGCTCACTGATACTCCTCTTGTATCCACACAGCATATATTATATTGTAAGCATGTCACAAAGGTTACCATGTTCTGTGATATTGCAAAAGTAATTTAGAGTATAAGTTATACCATTGGTGTCCAACTTTTCACTTGTTATACTGCAGGTTGTGAACGAAGTACAGTACATGGTAAAACAAAAGCGGAAAGTCCATCTCCCAGCGACAGTGGTTGTGTGTGTGTGTGTGTGTGTGTTTTTGCTGACGCAGTAGACACTGGATTTGTCTGGATGAAGAGGAATACATTTATGGTTTTTGAGGAGTGAGGGCCCACACCAGCCACCCTAGGGTCTTGTTATCCTCGCCTATGCCTGTGCTCTCGGGGCGACTTTAATGAATACTCCTGTTCCAGCCCTCTTCTGGCTCCAGTCAGGCTATCTACAGGGCTACCCCCTCCTCCCTGACTGTGCCTGTCTGCACAGCAGGTCCTTCTACAGCAGGAGAGCCGGCTAAGATGGAGACAGTGAGGAAGCTAGGTGATGGGACTGAATAATTGATGCGTCGAGTTCACTTATTAACTTCTACACCTTAAGAGTTTGTCTGAGCACACACTGGCCACCGCACAGGCACTTACTCCAGAAGAGATTTGAGGCAGATAGTGGAGGGATGGTGTGTGTTTTAAAATTCCTGCGCATAAAGAAACAACACCAGAGTCCTATGAATGCCCACCTGAAATGAAAAAAAGTTACAGAACCCAAAAACATCTCCTGATCACTGTCCTAGTCATACTACAACATGCTGCTGATTATTAGATATTGAGACTTGAGGATATGAGAATATAAATGAAGGAAAACAGGATGTTAAGGAGTGAAATCATCCTCACTGGATTGATAAGAGACACCCAGTGTCTCCTGTGCAAACTGCTAGATAGGGTCAAACAAGTGCTGGAGCAACTCCCGTTACCTCATGGGCGGTTCTGTTGTAAGAGAGCCAAGAAACATGAGGCAGTAACACTGAGCAAAGAACTGTTTCAACACTAACTCCCCATTGTAGTCAGCTCACAAATGTACAGAGTAAATGTACTGTACACCTCAATCAAACTGAGCTAAGGAAACATCCTTCATATACAGGAAGTGAAGTGAGAGGTGGTGCAAACGATATGGCAAACACAGTCTCATGCAGTGCTTTATGGCCATGTTTCTTCAACCACTTGAGGGCTAAAAAGGGTCATGGGCACATTGCTAATGGGTCCACACGTGACAAGGGAAGCAATTTATTTTAATAAACGTGTCCCAGAGCAAAAGTGTGTATTTCTTATTTGGGTCTCCTGCTGAAAAAGATGTAGAACCTAAATTTTAAGTTATAGTGTTTTTTGACTACAGGATATCACACAGCAGGCTATGGTATATAATCAATAACAGGGTAGTTATCGTCCTAAAAGTGCACTGTATGTACAGTGAGTGTTTTTTTGTTCTTTTCAGGGCAAGGGTAACAGCGCAGCATGTGTGTGTATGTGTGTGTGTGTATATGTGCATGTATGAATGTGGAGGAGGGCTCGAAAAGCTAACACTTCTGGAATGCCCCCTGCAGAGTGAGGACTTGAGGCTTGGACGTGTGTTTATTGGAGCGTTTTGGCAGGAAGAGGCAGGGACCTGGTCCAGAATAACGGAACAACAGTGGAATGTGGTACAGCGGGGAATATCCTGAGTCAAAGAGAAGGCCGTTTGGGAGGCTGAGGAGAAAAAAAAGCTTTGTGGCAAGTATTTAAAAACTGCTTTTGCAATCAGACAGATGACACTCACTAAGCCCAATGTCCTCTTGTGTGGACGACAGCGCAACATGGATTTCGACTCTTTTCATTTCATGCCATAACCAAATTAGAAGACGATGTCCCATGGGATGTCTTTCAAACCTGTGACTCATTCACTGTAAATCTCTGTCCAAAAACGAGAGCCTCAGCTGTGGCAGTGGTTGAAGTCACATTGAATATGAAGTGTTAGTATTTTTCTCCAGGCTGTGCATTAGGCCGGATGCCACGCACCTTCGCCCACTCGCCTCCCACAACCTAGCGCCCGTATACAGAGGGCAGAATCTGAGCCCAAGCTGCAAGCAGGCAGATAAAGGCAATCTCATTGATGTAGGAACAGCTCACTGGTGAAGAAGAGACATCTCTGACACAACCCTGCCTGCGTTAGCCTTGCATTAGAATTAGATTAACTAGCGCAAAAATACCACGGATGGGCTTGAAGGCAAGGGAACTTCTAGATACAAACTAGATTATCTAGCAGTTATGGTCTGTCTGCATGTGTGTGTGTGTGTTTTGACCATAAACCTGTTGGCTTTAAGGAAATAACGCTAAAACCATCAGCTCCTTCAGTCTTTGCTTGTAATGACATGTATACACTATGCACATATGAATGGCATATTCCACCCACATAGCCAATATCCATACTAGACATGGGATCATTATGCAGTGTTTTTTATACCTGTTTTGTTATGTGCTATGTGAATTAGGCTTTGAAGTTACAATTTGAAGTTAACCTGAATATATCTTCTTGGAATTTCAGGAGAAATTTGACCCCCTCTGGTAAACTCAGTCCCTGTTTTTTATTGAATAGTGTCCTTGTAATCCACAATGAACTTATCAACCCCAAAGCACCGCCCATTACTTTACACCACAGGACATTAGACAAATGCCATCAACATTCCTGTGCAGTATCTCTTACACCATACCTGCCTTCAGGAACATTCCACCAGCTTTGTCTGGGTCTTTTTGTCATTATGAACAAGCTGTTGAACGGTACTGTGTGTTATTATCTGGATCAAGTGGCTTTGTATTGAGTATGGGCTGGGCTGGTTTGTCTTTCTCCTCCGTGTCTCTTTAACTCATATCCTAACTCATATCTCTCTCTCTTTCTGTCTCAAACTTCGCTTTTTCGGTATCTGTCTCTGTCTCTTTGCCGTATTCATTTTGCTTTGTCCCTGTCTCGCTCTTGCTCTCTCTATCTCTGTCGCTTTCTGCCTTTATCTCTCTCTGGCTTTCTCAGTCTCTGTCTCTCTCTGTCTGTCTCTGCCACCTCTATACTTTACTCTGCCTCCTCCCCCGCTGAAACCAACTCCTTGGCAACCAGTTGCAGCGTCTCCCCGACAGGTAGACAGCCTCTCTCTAGTGCCACAGCAACCCTACACAACATCAGACAGTGAGACATGCTACATTATTAACTAGAAGCAGCCAAGAGGGGCTGTTGATGACAGAAGGGGAGAGAGAGTGAAGGAGAGACTTACAGTTTGACAGTCCAAACTGCTGGCTGGTACTGTAAACTTCATAGGGGAAACAACACTTCCAGCTTCAATTGGACATGCATGTACACACAAGCAGACACAGTAACATGTATGCACACAGTAAGAAATGACTCCCCTTTGTTTGTATATGTGTGAGAGAGAGAGAGAGAGAGAGAGAGAGAGAGTTTGGAGCGGTTACATTCAGCCAAATCCACAGGGGGATCAATAAAGAACATCTGGGTCTGGGGTGGACAGGGCGGCTTTTGTTTGCAGGCAGTACATTGGCCTGACACATCACCCAGATTCTCTCTGGGTTTCCACGGTGAGGGAGGGAGGAGAAAGGGCTGGGGGGTGGCGGCGGTGGTGAGGGAAAGGTGTTTGCTTTTCTGCAGGCAAACTTTGTCTGTTCCAAGGCCAAGCATCTATGACCAAGAGTGCTCAAACCGTAATGTTAGTATAAGCAAGAAAAAGGAATCAATTTTTAGATTTTAAATTTAAGTAATAATCCACAATAATTTCATATAAATAAATATCCATTTTGCGGCTCTGTATTGGTGATTGATGTAACACAGTAGTGATTTAACCTATAACCAGTTCATCAAAGATTCATTATTCACATCCAGTATTCCTACAAACTGTAAATTATATATTTTCGTAGTTTAAATACAGTTTTAATATATACGTATCACCAAAACTAAGCACACCGTATATGCTGTATATTGTATACGTTCATATACTGTCATATCCACCTACGTTGTGTACATAAAGGTAACCTGTTCTATTTTCATTTGTTTTTATATATATACCTATTTGTATATATTTATATCTGTACAACATTGTCCTTGTTTTGTCTATTTATGTGCAAGTGCATGAGCAACAGAAAACTGGAGTCAAATTCCTTGCAGTATGTGTAAACATTCATGGCCAATAAAGCTGATTTTGATTCTGATTTTAAATATTTTACATTTGCTCTTTCTAAACACCCAGTGTGAGGTAGGAACAATCCTCTGGTGCACAGGAAGTGATGAATTTTACATTTCGGGCAAGAGCGACAGCAATGTGTTTGGAATAAACATGAGAAGACCTCGGTAAATATCATGAGCAGTGATAGCCGGAAAAGGACGTCACTGTACTGGACACACTGTTTGATTGACAAGTGATCTCTGGGAAGTGCAGCATAGAAAAAACACAGCAACAAGCGCTAAGTAGCAAAATAGAGGTTAAATAGAAATAAAAACAGGATCAATGGATTACCAATAGAGTGGCACAAACTTTTACGAGCACCGATGATGTGTTCCACTGTTTGAAGACAAATAATGTAATGTGAATAGTACAGTAACCTTCCTAGCATTGCACTAGCTGCCGCTCTTGTTCTGGTAATAGTAGATAAAGTTAGTCCTCTACTGAACTTGTGTATGGGTGGAGGAGTCACACAGTAGCCTCAGCTGCACTGAACTGTAGAGCTCCACAGAGCCCGTAAGAAAAAAGAGAATCACCATGTATTCTCCATCAGGTAGTCGGGTGTCTGGCAGCCCAGCCCAATACATGGTCCTGGAGATGAATGTACTCTGCTCAGTCAGCTCATTGCTTTAACCAGGGAAAATATGCAAAGGGAGATAAGGGGGGTGGAGGTAATGGAGTTGGAGATGGAGAAAGTGAGAGGAGAGCAGCAGAAGTGGGTGTGGTGGGGGGGTATGAAACAGAGAGGGAGTTGGAAGGTGGTGAACAGAGAGAGAGAGAGGAGGAGAGCGGAGAGGTAATGAGGCCAGTGACTGGCTTTACACCTCGTCTCTGTGGAAACTAATTGGGAGAGAGCTGGAGGGCACTAATTTGAGCACTCTGCTGGGTAAATGTAGTGCAACGAACTATGAAGGGTAAATCAATGTACTACCTCTCCCTACACCTCGCTTTCTCTCGTTCTCTGCCTCTTGCTCCCCCTATTATTGTTGTCTAATAAAAATTCCATTGACTTCAACTACGCTTGTGGGCATAAAGGTATTGACCTGGGTAGATATCATGTGTGCTGATGAGGTACAGCTCACTGGAGAGGAATTCAGCTAGTTAGGCAAAAAACACTGAATCATCAGGACTCAAGATCTCTGTTCAATTAAATTGGCACTGTGAAGAGTTGGCATGTGGCATTATTTCTGAGAGCTGCTACCGAGCGCAACACATAGTGGGAAGGGTTGTAGTATATTCTCCCAGTGCTCTTTCCCTTGGTTTGGCGATACATTTTCTTCCGATACTGGCTGAGTATCAGTGGGATCCAAAATAATGATTGAAGCACTTTTTTTTTCTAAATAAGCACTGCTGTACCCCTTGTTATCCCTACCATTATTTTTCTGGTATCGGTGTATGTGTGTGTTTTCTCTCAGGGTGGTATTCTCTCTGATGGCAGAAATGGAAACGTATAGTCACCCCCCGTAGTGAGCCCATGGGTGGTTGAACAAGGAGCCAGAGGAAGGGGTCTTAAGGGGAATTAAACTTACTCCCGGGCCCGGGGATACAGCAGGCTTTTCAGACTTACATAAGAGAGGAGTCCTGCTCTGATCTGCACACAGAGAAATCCAGCACTGCTGAAAGGGACGAGGAAACAAAGACTGGGCTATGTTGTTTCGCTGCTGATAGTTGTGAATTATTCTGTATTCTGTGTGGGATCTATGCAGCCTATCAATGTATTAATTGTAGGCGTGTATAGTTGTAAATGTGAGATTAAAGGGATAACATGGTGGCTTGTCACACTTTCTAGGTTTTTATATGCTATTTGAAGAAACACGATGGAAGGGTTAAATCAGTCTGTTCTTTAGTTTTGGAGAAGTAGTTAAATTTATCGTCCTACTTTCAACTGGTTGAGAATTTCCCCCCTTATCTACCTCACAGAGGGGGTAACCACTCCCCTGTCCAAGCTGGTTGGTGGATATGGGAGCGTTGGGTGTGTTAGAGTGACTGAGGCCAAACAGGAGACAGGAGGTCTGGTGTTGGACTGTGGAGTGGCAGAGCAGAGACCAGCTAGTGTCGATCGTCCCTGTCTCCGTGGCTGCATCCTCCGGGAACAGGGGCTGTTGCCGCTGCTGGGTTAGCTGTTAGTTCTGTTAGCCAAACACAACGCAGGTCTGATTCCCACCGGCTGCTGCTCTCCTCCTGCCGCTGCTGGTCTTCAGTGGCGACCGTCCGTGTTCCTGGAGGATGCAGCCGTGGGAGACCTGAGCTGGTCAGTCGGGGTTGGATCTGGTAAACTGCCTGAAAGCCTGGCGCCGGGCGAAACCATGGTATAGACATTAGGGGGGTTGAAAAGAGAGCTCTCCCCCAGAATCTTTTATAGTACTTAAGTTTTATAGTACTTAAAAATGACGGAATAATAACACTGATGGGCACATTCACTTTGATATTACGTCAAGATAACTGACACGTGTCACATTCAACCACCATGTCAACCTTTTAAAATGACAAATTGTGTATAATTATTCCTTTCTTTGAGTGGGCATATACTATACTGTATGATTACATGTGTTTGTCTAACTCCACCTTTCCTTGTGGCACTTGGAGGATGCTGATCTGCTCTGTTCAGCCATATGCCCCCCTCTTTCGGTGACTGTTCCTTGCAGCTCGGCCCCCTGGGAAATAGCTGTGGATAAGTTATTCAATTAGAGGGGCATTATTGGCCCGCTCTCTCAGAGGACAGAGCTGATGATGCTGTGATTATCCTGCTCTGCATTCCTTTATGGCTCGGCACCCTGTGTGTGTGTGTCTGCATGTGTGTCTATGTGTACACACACAGCAAATAATGTTTGTAGGGTGAAAGGGGGGGGGTGGAAAATGGGGGTCTATCAGAGATGCCTGAGTGAGTTTAAATGAGCCCTCTAAGCTTGAATTCACTCACACACACACCCACACACACACAAACACTGACCACGCATGCCGTCTCAGAGAGGTGGGAGATGTGCCCCTTCTGACTGACTAATCAGTGTGAGATGGAGAGTCTCAACTCCCACTGGCTTTCAATCATCTGTTCATTTTATCTTCCTTCACTGCAGAAGAGATGAAGGACTGAGTTACATTAGATGAGTTATTATGGGGTGAAGTGTCAGTATGAATTCATGATAATGGACTAGTGAGTCACAATCTGTATTGGCCATGAGTGTTTCAGATCCATAGTGGGGTCAGGTGATTGCTTTTATCACTAGAGTTCTGTCAGAAAAAGACAAACCCTACTTGAGACAAAGGCTGGAGCTGGGGCCATCTCAACAGGCCCAGACATCGGCCTACACACCCACGCAAATCCAAGCACATCCTGTCTCTGCAGACCAGTGAGGTGGTCTTTAAAGTGCTGCCATGATGGGTCTGCCCTATCTGTCCAGTGCAGCCCCACAGATGCCCTCCCGAGGGGACGGGCTAGAGGGGAGCAGGGCGGTGGGCCTGGAGCCTCATCTGCTCTGCCCAGAATACAAATAGGTCAGTGTAGGAGAGGAGGGGCAAAGGGAGTGACACACACACACACATGCACACACACGCACACACAAACACACACTGACCATGAACGGGAAGAGGTCCTGCCAGCTGAATTCCTCCGTCGGCCATGATGGGAAGGGCCATCTGGTATCAGTGTGGGGAAGTCAAGCGAACTTCTGTACGTGCAAAGGGAGGGACGGACACACACACACACACAAAGACAACATGATTCTCTTTTTACTCTGAGAGCTTAGGGGCAGCACCTGAATGACCTGTCACTCAGAGTACAGTCTTCAAATGCAATACGTGTCTCCCCATGGTAAGACACCCTGGGGACGTCACCTTTCAGCTGGCATGAATGGTTGGACAATTATACCCAGCATGCGGTCATCTACCATTGGACCCAGGCTAACGTCATGTCCAATGGATGGAAACATCCTTGTAACAATATAACAGTGCATGTATGCAGTGCATGTATTGAAAGGCTTCCATACCAGCGCAATAATATAATAATACAATTTAATTAATTTTTGTGTTTGTGGACTAAGAGAATGTCACCATTGTGTATATAAATGTAGCATGAGATGAAATGAGAACCCCCTTTCTAAGACAGAAGCCAGGAACATGTTCCCTAACAAGCTTCCCATTAGACTGCCATCAAGTGTATTTCCAAACACCCTGGGACCATGTTTAATCCCTGTTTTTTATGACTGCAGTTTAATTCTATTTTCTTCGTCCCTGTGCTTAATCTTTCAAATTTTTCCTGTTTTGGAAATTCCTGGATTAAAAAACTTTATCCCGGGTAAAAATAGACATTGCTTGGCTATGATGTAATCCCATAGCTGTGTTCTCAAGTTTTCTTTTTGCTGCCGGTGCAGGCTCAACATATCGCTCAAAAGAGAAACTGATTTATTTTGGCCTAATATCAAAACCCTGGTCTGACGAGGGACGGCTTGCACAGAGTAAATCAAGTAGAAAATAAGCAGGGTTGAATTATTTTCAAAAGCCAGTGTGCTATTAAAGCAGAGCAGGCCCGTGGCAGCAGCTCATGAAAAGAAAACATTTCAGAGTTTTCCATCATACTATTTCTTGTTCTTAATATCAGCACCTCTTGGAAGATACATAAACTGTCAGAAGCACAGGAAGCGCTATATTTCAGGCTGCAACAGAAGTGTATGGAAGCACAAGCTCCATAAAAATGTGCAAGACCCCTGCTGTAAAGTATATCTGCCAGTGGCGATATATGAGCACTTTCAAATGAGAGCAAGAGTGGAAGGAAAGGTCCGGGAAAGTGCTACTGTTCATTCTGTGTCGATGTTTCGGACACTAAACTAAAAATGACAGAGACGGATCTGGAAATGAATCTTCAAAGCCATGTAAACTACCAGCTGGGAACATGGGATTGATTTGTCTCCAGACATTCACATCCTCTCACTGAGACAATGCATTTGGAATGATTGTGACCTCTGCACTCGCATTTTACGTGATAACTTCTGCACGAGGCTCGCAAATATCTCAAGCTTCCTCGTCTCCACCCACCACAGTCTCATGTGTGGAAAAAAAAAGAAAATCATTTGTTTTGCAGCAATGTGCGTCTTTTGATTAACACCCCCATCCTACTTCCTCGGTGTGCCCCCACCTCACCTCTCTTTCTTCCTCCCTCTCTCTCTGTATACATCCGTCTCTATGATTATTTAAACGGGTGCCAGAAAATGACTGTGACCCGTTTAATTTGGGCTGTGAGATAGAGGAGAGAGGGGCCCTGCGATTCTCCACACTCCCTTTTACCGAGCAGGGAAGTGGCGGGTGAGAGAGAAGCTGTTGCCATGGCTACCTGCTGGCAGCTTCTCTCCTTGTGTTTGGAGAGCACTGGCTGTTCCCTCTCTACCCAACGCCTGGGAGGGAGGGATGGAGGGAGGGAGAGGGGGAGGCTGAGAGGGATGGAGGTGAGAGAGGGAGGCTGGGAGGGGTGGAGCTGCCAAGGGGGAACAACGCAAGGTCTCTCCTCCACAAAACCAAAGGGCTGCTGACTGGGAAAAGAGCAACAAAAGAGCAACATTGGGGGCTCCGGTGTCAGATCGGCCCCTGCTCCACACACACCAGTGACAGTCCCTGACAGGCTTGACAGCCGTGGGGGGGTGTGGGGGAGTGGCAGTGGATAATTGCTTCAATGCTGCCACACAATTCAGGTGTCTCCAATGCCATGTGAGGCGGCTAATCTCTCAAGCCATGCTTACAGTCGTCTATGGTATCTGGGGCAAATCAGGAATTCAGAGTACATCAAATAAGGAGGCGAATATTCGAATATACACAACTTCATAGATGCGGGTAAAGTTACTGTAATTCTCTCGTACGTCAGCGAGCCCTTCGAGAGTAAGGTGTCAAGGTGTTTTAATTTCACTTTCCGGCTCTATTTCATGCCTGATATTTCAGTAACAACTTTAATTTCATGGTGGGCCTTTCAGTGCTACCAGTGTGCACGCAAGTGAGTCAGGTATTTCAGGATGGCTTGAGTGTCGTAGGCTCTACCCTGGCTCTAGCCACCCAGTAAGACGATCTAGGTAATGGATAGCTATGGAATGGACATAATACGGAGCCAGCAGTTTTAGGACACACAGGTCTCCTTGTTACTTTCATAGCCACCCTCTCATTCTTTTAAGGACAGGAGCTACAGTTACTTTGTCTACAAACACAAACTAGTTCTGCCTCATTGTATCCTTTGTTTTGTCTTGTCTTATTTGCAGATTAAAACATGTGACTGCCTCTTTACGTGTGCCTGATTCTCTGAGTGTGTCTTTACAGTATCTATGTCTATCAGCGCTTGCTTGTGTGTGCGTGTGTGTGTGTGTGTGTGCTTTGCCTCTCCTAGATGCAGTTGCTATTAGACACAGCATGCTGAGGCCCTGGTGGTCATGTTGAAGCGTCCCCCCGCCCCCGCTCTCTCCCCCCCTGGCAGGAGGCTGACCTTGGCAGGGCCTGACAGAGAGCTGGCCTGGAGGGGGACCCACGGAGCTCCACGCCAGCCCACTGAGCCAACCCACTCAGTCTGTGCAGGTGTACTGACGCCTGGACAAACACACACACACACACACACACACACACACACACACACCCATACAGTATCTGTACAGTATGTGCATGTTTTTCTATACATGCACACCCAGTGCACACACACACACAAACCCGCATGTGCGCGCATGCACACACACACACACACACACACACGCAGAGCCACTGGACCAAGCGAGGCCCCCCGAGCAAGCAGATGTCCCAACTCTCCATTCCCGTTTCTCCTTTCTTCTGGATTTCTCATGGTCATTCACTTTCTTGCTGCATTTTATTCTGCATTTTCATTTCATCTCGTTCTCACTCCCCCCCATTTCTCCTTCCTCATTTCAACATTTGTTTCTTCCTTGTTTTCCCTCACCTCACTACTCTGATCTTCACTGTCTTACTCTCTCGTGGCTTCTACTTGCAGCCCCCTTGGTACTCACTGCATTGGCAAATAGTGACAAATAAAAGGATTTAGATTGGTGGGTGAATATCACTCATCCCGTGTGGCATTGCAATATCTTTTATGTTGCTTAATTTATATATTTTATATTTAAGTGCAAGGATAAATACTCACTCAAGTACTTTTATCTGTGTTTTCTGTACATTGTATAACACGCATCGATGACACGCATGAATAAATTGATGTAGAAAGCTATGTATGAATCAATAATTTAGTTGTTACCAGAGTTCATACATTATCTACATAGCAGATATGAGAATATTATACGACTACTGTGAGACTACTACTCCCGGGAGTAGTAGTCTCACAGTAGTCGTATAATATTCTCATATCTGCTATGTAGAT
>CABFOS010055845.1:0-10282 GCA_900660315.1 Diretmoides pauciradiatus | reverse complement strand
TATCCCTGGCAAGTTTAACTAAGCCGGATAGGTCAAAGGGGAGGAGGCAGACAAAGCAGCGCCCTGGGCCTCCAGGTTGAGGATTGGCCAAGGGGATATCTACCCCATATCCCAGGAACAAATTCAAAGGAAAGTAAAAGATTATGAAAATAACATTTTCATATGACCATATTCACTTAACAACCATCAATCTTACAAAATTCTCATTTTTCCGGTTATGTACAAGTTTCTATATGATGTATCTCAAGAACCGTATTGGATACAGACATGTACTTGGTACCAAAATGTCCACAATACCCAACTTTATATTCAACTTCAATATATTTATGGGGCTTAAAATCAAGGCATTTTGAGTTATAAAGGAAAAAACACATTTTTGGGCGGACATCTTGGATTTTGGGGCCGCCATCTTGGAATTTTGCGTGGCACGCGCCTTTTTCCTAAAGAGTAGACCTTGGAGAGTATCTGTACCAAATTTCATGCTTCTATACCAAACTGAAGTATCGTTACACTAATCTGTACGGCTAAAGCCCTTTGAGACTGCAATGGTGATTAAGGGCTATACAAATAAAATGTGATTGATTGATTGATATGAATTTGATCCTTATGATGATTTGATTATGGCATTTTAACAGCTTAGGCCTCAACCAATATTAAAGAGGGTGAAATTAGTTTTCATGGCATCATTCCACCACAGATAGGCGCTGTTTCACTGTTTCTGTTTCTCTGTTTGGCTTGTTACACATGATCAGTGCTGTGTACATGTTGTATTCTTGGCAACACAAAAATACTGTTTCCTGTAATATGATTCATCAGCAAGAACAAAAGACACATTTTCATTCAAAACCATTTCCTTTCATTTCAAGCCATGTAATAAATTTAGCATTTTGTCTCACTGATGTAATTGTGACTAGTCCTCTGACTATCTGGGGAGAACAGATTTGTATATGAATCAGACTAAATCAACTAAATACATGAATCGTCCATAGCTCCTATAGGTTAGACACTTGTAGTCATGTGTGAATTGATATAACAATCCTTGTTTGTCCAGTTGTTTTCTGCTCTATAGTCTCTAGATGCCACCATCCCTAGATTAATGATGAGCCCTTTGTAAATTTAAAGTATGTGTACATAGACAGCCACCATGTGGAGATAATAGTTGGGCGAGGAGCCCTCCATGCGTGCATAGTTGCATACCCCCTCCCAATCCTTCCTTGCAGACAAATTAAAAGGAAGCCAGCACCCTCCCTCTTTATCTCCACAAACAAAGGCTGCAGGGAGAATGTGAGAATGATCCATTACCAAAGTGACGGCCCCCAGCTAGTCTGCATTGCTCCCTTCTCTCCAACCCCCACAGGCCTTTACAAATGGGCAATGTGACATCAGAGTTCCTTAACTTCCCTACACCTTGACGAAACACAACCTCAACACACGTTTTTAACACGTGTCCTGTGAAGCAACCCTAAAAAAAATACAAAAAACTGAAGACAAATCATGTAAATAGTGAACACTGGCACTGCCAAAATACTGATTACACCTGATTCTGTATGCTAAGGTAATTACTTTTACATTTTGCATTACAGGAACAGTGCTATTCTTGCTTTTATTTGATCTTAATTCTAATGAAGCATCTGTGAGCTGATTTATTAGACATTTGCATGTGGGGGTTTTGAGTTAGGATGAGCTTACTTGCCAACACATTCAGTTTCACACTCAAATATTCTGTGTTGTGGAGAACAGAGCTGAAGGCATTTTGTGGGTCCAGTGTGCTGTGTTTAACAAAAGGAGCAGCGGTCAACTTGCAAGAATCATATAAAAGCATATTGTTTCCTGTGTATGTGTGAGAGGGAGAGAGTGAGAGAGAGAGAGTACTGTCATCGAAGGCCAGTGATGAATAGATTTTTATACATCAAAATGTCATGGAACATAGAATGCTGTGGGTGAACTGTGGAGGCGGAGTGAGAGGGAGAAAAGAGGGCGAAATTGTTTCTCAGATATTGAATAATAACGTTGTGTGTAGTCTGAAAGCTACTCCTTGCTTGAGCATTTACTACTCCCTTGGCTATGAATGTAATAGGAGGTGAGGATTTGATAGGCACTCAAACGCAAAGTGTTGGGACCTGAGCTCAGTATTGAGTTCATGTTTCAGTGAATGGAGTGATCCGTTGTTGCATTGACAGCATGTGGTCAAGGCTGGAGGAACCTGTGGAAATCCTGCTACACCGACTTCCCTCTGCACTGCATTTCCCAAGAGCTGCAGGCATTTCATTCACGCTTCCTTGGAAGAGCACACCCAAAACCCAAGGAAATTCAGTTCACTTGTGTGTTTATTGTCCATGGCACATTTGATAAAACAATTCCTTTAATCGTTCAGTGTAACATAAACCACAGATTGTTACAAAACAATATCAAAATATAAATTGGAAGTTTGTGGTGTAATTTTTAGAACTATCATAATAAACGAGTGTTATGTGTTTGGTGTGAGAACGCACAGTATAACTCTAGCTAAAGACAAATGTATTCAGTATATCTATCAAAGGAGATGGCTGCAATATGCAACATATTCATTGTTCAGAGCCAACTGGCCTCAGAAATCAAGCTACAGCAAGTCAAATTAAACAATTACCAAAAATAAGTTACAAAAGATGAACCAGTGGTGTACACGAGACAGTGATGGCTGTGAAAATGTTATAAACAGAAAACAACATATTGCACCTTCGAGACCTCAATGAGAAGTTGCTCTTATGAGTAGTGAGGGGAGAGCAAGTTGGACTCTAAAACAAAAACAAAAAATCTAGTTCACACGACAGCATCCATCATGAGAAACACAAAAACGTTAACTAAGAATATTCTGAAAACAAAAGGGAATGTAAAAAATATAACAAAACTGTACAAACAAAGCTAGCAAAACAAAGGCATAGTGTATCATATCATGGAAAATTACATGGACACGTCCTTACAGTGGTCGGAAAACACACAAGAGGTCTGGCTGGTGATTCATGGGTGAGTATGCAAAGGGGCCATATTAGTCAAGAGTGTTACATTTAAGGTTTACAGCAGGCTTCACACAGTGTTAACTGGGAAATGTAAGTCTCGGACTATAAATTCATGGCCAGCACAACTCAAGCCTGACAATTGCTGGGGTCAAGGCACTAACATGGTACTGTAGGATGTCCACAGCAACTTGTTTGAAGTGTAAAGCCAGAACATTCAAATTGCCAGCAGATTCCATTTTGGGTGAGAAGCGACGCCACGTAATCAGTGAATCCATCATATAGCAGGTTATTCCTAGTTTATTCCAAAAGAAGCTCGCAAGTCTCCAACAGTGAGCCGCCATTGGTTTCAATTCAGTCACAAATAACCCTCATCCTAGAAGCCAGGATCCAGTCGTTTTAGCCGTCGCCATGGTAACCAGTGGTCACCCCTTGTGACGGCACAGGAAATCTGGATGTGTTTATAGCTTAACAGGAAGTGGAGGATTGGGAATTGCAGCTTTAGAAATCTAGGAAGCAATTACTGAAGACTGGCTACAGATGTCCCGCGTTTCACCACAAGGTTGTTCCACCGGGTTGCAAATATAAACTGCTCATCTTTTTAACCTAAAGGCTTGAGGGGAAAGTGTGGTCCAGTGATGAGGAAAGGAGACCAGACCCCATGGATGCAATATTAGCAGCTACTTAAAGCATACTCAATAGGACAGAGTAATGAGAAGGCTGGAAGTTTCAGCCGTAAATCCTGAGCCTGTATACAGATGCTATAAAAAAAGGGTACAGAGAAAACTATTATTTCTTATTCCATGTTGTGTTTCCACCTTGGTATAAAGAAAAGGCTACACTACATCAACCAGAAAGAAATACAAACAAATATCAAGAACAAGACAAAGCGTGTCATAAATAAAAGCTATGGCGTGTTTCAATGGCATCATATTCAAGTAATCTTGTTCAAGTCCCTGATACTTTGTGGTTCATGTAAACATCGGAGTCATTAACACAGACACAGAACCAACAGTTCAAACGAAGGCAGCAGCAATTCATATGTACAACACACAACCAATGTCCGTGTCTCCTTCACCGTGGCTGTCGCGTCACAACCTGTCAGTTCCTTTTAAATTCTTTGAGTAGTGTTGGAGATACTTTAGTATGACAAGGCCTGTGGCTCAAGTGTGCCACAGTCACTTGGGTACATACCAAGTGTGAGAGCTCCACCACAAAGCTGGACTTTGGAGATAGAAGAGAATGGACGAAGAGGAAAGAAAACCAAAACATGGCAGGTATGCCAGAACTGTGGATTTCACCTGCTGTGCACAGAACAATGAATTCTTTGCCCCCCGCTGAGGGCTTATGTGGTGAAGGAATTCCCAAAGGGGCCCTGCAGCTCTAAAAGAGACTAGAGGCATTAGATCCATGTTTACTGACATGGAGGTGGCATAACTTCTTAAGCGGTAATATATTTAAGTGGCATAACCTCTACCAAGTCAATACACCTCTTCCAAATGGTGGCTGAAGAAAAACACTTACTGGCCCATTTCTCCTTTCCAAAAGTGTTCATATTTTTTGGACTAGAATAAAAGATGTCAAGCAGCAAGATATCCTTATCACAGATACTTTATGTTCTGTGTACGCCTCAACTTGGCTTAGCTATCACACAACTGAGAACAGGCACTGAATGAGGTGGGTGTTAGATCAGACTGTGGTTCTTTCATCTCATTCACAGTGATGGCAGTATCATAACCAAGTAATAAACCAGTTAACAATATGACAAGAATAGTTTCGTAATGCCTAAATATTTCATATCAGTCAGTGGTGTATTTGTCACGTTAATGTGATGACTTCCACTGGGTCTATGTTTCCTTTGGACCTCTGTTTGCGCTTGAGGCGTCTCTGTGAGAGGGAGGGGGGAGTTGGGCAAGATGAAGGTGGTGCGGTGCTGACGGAGAGAGAGAGGAGGTCTGCGAGTGGCTGTCGGGGGGGAGGAAGTTGGGACGGAAGCATAGCAGTGCACTCCCGTTGGGGTTTGTGTTCCCTCTCCGTCGCCTGGCGTCACCTGTCGAAACAGCCAGCTGTGAAAGTGTGGTGGGCCCCCAGGTAGCCCCCACTGTAGGCCATACTCAGGCAGTGGCGGGGCTCTCCGGCGAGGGCCATCTGTACAGAGAGGGGACCCTGAAGTGGCAGCGCCCGAGCCAGAGGCTGGAGACCAGAGGTCAGACTTGGGTAGGAGGGGAAGCCCCCTCCAGGAGTCATGGAGGAGGCCCCGGTTAACAGACCCATTCTGTGGCTCTGAAGGAAGTCCGGAGACATGTTCACCACAGGCCCCAAAACCTGGGAGTCAGCTAACACTTGAAGCTGGGACAGGGAGGGGGAATGCTGGGATAGGTGTGGAAAGCCATCTGGCTGAAAGAGCAACTGCTGGGGGGTTGAGGTGGAAGACGAGGAGGCTGGCCTCTGAATGGTTGACACTGGGGCAAGGTGAGAGGGCTGGGGCTGAGACTGGAGAGAGGAGGGCCGGTGGGGAGGGGTGGATTTGGTTTTGTTGGCCTCTTTAACGTCGTTGTCATGAGCACTGTGGAAAGTAGAGACAGAAGAACATTCTAGTCATTATTAAATGAACAAAAGATGGTGCATGAAATTCGGTGGTGTATTAGAACAAAAAGAGCAAGGCAGTGCAGGGTGAGAACAGAGAGTGTGTGTGTGTGTGTGTGTGTGTGTGTGTCTCCCTTACAGCAGCATGAGTTCAATGCACTGGGTGAGGTGGTCCCACGTGTAGCCTGTTAGTAGGTGCAGAGCAGTAGTCCAGCTAGGGGAGATTTGGAGGCAAATACGAGATGCTGCTACGCATGCAGCAGCAACCTGAGACGGCCGGAAACTCAGGAAGGCGTGGTCTGGAAGACACACAGAGACACAAGATGTCATAAATTTGATGAGCCAACTGTTCAACTTTGGGTCACATCGCAAGCTAATCTCTTTGTGTTCAGTGAGACAATCGGCAAAGCAAAGTTAGAGGCCAATTCCCTATTGTCCTTTTCACCCACCTTGCAGTGACACCTCCAGGAAGTAGTGGGTGTACTTGTCCATGAAAGCCTTGGTCTTGGAGAGGGAGGAGAGGGGCCAGCCGTTATACAGGTCGCCCTCCTGCACTGAGGCGTGGAGGTAGTAGTCAATAAAATGGGCTGGCGTGGGCATGCACAGGTTCCAGCCAAAGGTCTCCAGCAGCAGAAGCTCCATCTTTATTAGATCCCTCTTGTTGAGAACCAGGTTTAGGCTGCACATGAAGCCCAAGGAATTGAGCTGCTCCAGTTTGGGCACCCGGTCCTCCTTCTCCTCAAATTTACCTGGAAAGAAAGGAGGGGATATTGGGAGGTTAATAGCTACTGAAGTCTCCTTGCTGCAATTACATTCTAGTAATGGTTTGACTGTATCCGATACTCACCAACAGCAACGTCAAATCCCATCACTACACTGAGCGTTTTATCTAAATGATTTAAAGGCCTATGAAAGCAACATAGACCCAACTCTGTAATGTGCTGGGCTTGTAAGTATCATTAGAAAGTGTCATAACAACCAGAAACAACAACCAGAGAGACATTTAGATACTGTGTCAGTACATCATGGCCTGAAAGTCCTGAAGTGCCTATGTATATTATTTGGTTTTGTTCTCAGTTGCATTTGTTTTTTGTTGATGGGGATATTGAAAGCAGGGTTCATACACATTTTGACCAATGGATTTCCATGACTTTACCATGACTTCATACCAAATTTCCATGACCAAACATTTTGTGAAGCCTCAGTGTATAGATGAAAAAGTGAGGATAAAATCTAAGTATTTAAACTTAAAATGAGAATTTCAAAGTATGCACCTTAAATGACACAAATGAATTATATTTTGAATGTTACGAAATTTCTTTTAAAAGCATATTAATTATTTAAAACTCTGTGTAAATGAACGACATGAACATATTTATGAAACAAACTTCCATGATTTTTCCAAAACTTTTAGGATTTTTTTTTTCAAGCACTTTTCCGGGCCTGGAAATAATAATTATCAAATTCCATAACTTTTCCAGGTTTTTCATGACCATACGAACCCTGTGAAAGGCAGTCACAGTGTGGTCATTTTAATAATTTAGAGTAGATTTTATTACCACGATGCTTTTGGGAATTCCAGCCATATAAAGTTAGTAAACCTATGAGATACCTAAGTACCTTCTGTCCTTTGAATGTTGTTATTTGTATCCAAAAAGTAAACACATCTATACCATCTATATAAGTAGAGATGTGCAATTAATCTTTCGACAAATCTTTTTCCCTTGTTCAAAGCCCATCTTAATTCCATTCATCTTGATGAGTTAGTCCTTCTATGTTTTAGATTTCTCTGTGGATGGCGGTAAATGTTTACAGAGGTATCTAGTAATTGCTTTCTTTCACTGTCATTTTCTAGGAACACCAACATCTTTACCCAGGTCCAGCAGGGCATATCCAGGCGTATGGCCTGAAGAGCCTCGTTCAAGTTCCTATAGATTCTAACAAGTGGTGATGGAGATTTACCCCCAGTCCTTAAGGACACACCTGTTACAAGGCACAGTGTTACAAAATGACATGGCCATTAGCGTGACATTTATTAGAGTAGCTCTCCACGTGGTTGAAGGGTAATGCTCCAAAGCCTCTCTTTGCCTAGGCCAGCTGATAATGATGAACTTACTGGAAACTGACAGCTTTTTGGGTGTCCTAGGTGGCCGTTTTCTCAAGACACAACTGTGTTACAACTATGAATGACAAATGCCATTATACTCTTGTGTCTAAAAAAAATAGTTAAGTTAGAGTAAATATATATAAAGTAGAGGTAAAATTACAGATTTTTGGTATGTTGTTACTTAGCGCAAGTGACCCCATTCAGAACTAGCATTGCTCCCTAAGCATTAGTAGTAAACTATTATTCACCATCTGGTCATAAAGCTAAGCTATACGAATAACAAGCCTAGAAGGTATCGCTTGTAGGGTGTGGGGAACTTATTGTGGCTTACAGAAGCCTAAGACTTTCTATACAAAGCCAATCAACCTGCTCCTTAATATCTCTGGCCTACTCAGTCATTCTACAACCCAGTCAAACATCACAGCAATACCATTACTCCCATTAAGCGCCCTCCACTTCCCAAGACATCCTCCTTTCCATAGCAACAGCCCCGAGGCCCCATGGGCCCATGTGACCAATGAACAGGGGTGATTCTGCCTTTAATCCATGGGTCCAACAGGCCTCCTTTGCTCACAACAGAGCAGGGTGAAGAGGAGTCAGGTTACACTGGCACATGCTTCTGAAAAACACCCCCTAAAACCCCTGTCGTTGACTATAAACAGCTTTCAGCAGGAAAATGTGTACAAACGGTAGACTTAAACTGAAACCGATATGGCAGCCGAGCATATTCGTGTTTCGTCACCCTAGCAAAAGTATGGGCAGCATATGAGTGTAAATATATTCAGCCAAGTAATGGCTATTCAGAAGAGAACAGAAATGCATATAGGAAATGATGGTCTCAGATAGAACTGGTTAGATAAACACATTAGCAGGACTACAGACAGGCCTTTCACAGACACACACAGCACTCAGTATTCAATTCATCAACTAGGATTAATATGTACAGGCTTTGTCAAAATATACATCCTCTATTGGTCAAAATAATACGTGGCCTCTTCTAGTCTTAAACCATGGCAATCAATATGTGGCACTTTATAGAGTGGATACTCCAACCTGAGGGGATTGTCTGCCAGACTATCATGTGTTTCCCTGATAGACCTTCTTCTACCACGTCTGTATTTGTAAGCTGTATGCATGTCTGGGTGGGGGCTCCATACAGAGTGTGAGCTTTACCACTGATGTTGCTACCTA
Organism: Diretmoides pauciradiatus; assembly: GCA_900660315.1. NCBI lineage: Eukaryota > Metazoa > Chordata > Actinopteri > Trachichthyiformes > Diretmidae > Diretmoides > Diretmoides pauciradiatus. Next base: position 1,405 of record CABFOS010055845.1, on the reverse strand, counting down.
CCATAAAGCCGAGACGGAGAGAGGGAAAGAGAGGAGGAGAGGTGTGGGGGATCTACAGCCCAACAGGCCAGAGGGGTAATTAGCACACAGGCAGTAATGGAGTCTCCACACCAGAACAGGAAGCATTGTGAAATAGGGCCGTTTACCCCCACCAGGGCTAGTTCCATGGCCCAGTCCCTACTTGCCCCATTCTCACCCTCATACCCTCTAGGCCTAGTGCTCTGTCTGCTGCTAGACTACTATGTCCACACAGACACAGCCATAAACAGCAATCAATAGCCCTGATCTCCACACAACCCCAGTCTCTTTGATCTCAAGAGCAACACAGTGCAAGTCAATCTCCTTATTGTGTTCTCTGATTACTCTTTTAGTTTACTGCTGTGGGTGACAGAACACGTGTGAAACATCGAGTGCACAAAGGATCTGCTCTAACAAAAATCAACAAAGACTACAGAGGAAACTGGAGTAGCATGATTTAGTGCTAGATGCTATGCTTTAACTTAAAAACAACTGTCTCGTGTAGATAATATAGGTTGTGTGAGAGTTGTGTCTCTGAGAGAGAGGCTGCATTCCTCTCCTGTGAGTTCAGTCTACCTGGAATGCAGGTGACTAAGTGATACTATCTAAAATCGGTGAGCAGGGATGAGATAGACATAGGAAGAGACCAGTCTGCCACCTCATCTGTGCCAAGTAACATGCCTGCAGTTAAACTACAGGGCACCTATCCTTTTGTTTCCTTATCCTTTAGGGCGTGGCAGCCAGGTGAGAAGCATTTGGTGATGATGAGAAAGGTCGACTAAGCACTCAGGGATAGGTTAGAGGTGAGGGGTTAGGCAGAGGTAAGACCAGGATGCAGGGCCTCCTCCCAGGTGTGCTGCTGGGGGGGGGGGTATTAGACTGATAGGGGGCTGTTAGGAAACCTGAGAGCAGCGTTCTCACAAAGAGAGAGGCCTCTGTTTCGGTTTGTCTCCATTTTGCAGACATCAAGTAATTCTAGTCCATGTTCCTCAGTCCCCAAAATGGCGTGACTTTCCATTACAAATGTGAGGGAACCAAAAGCTGAAGGTTATGAATTAAACACCCCAAAATTTGCCCCCCCAAAAAACTTTTTTTAAGGCAATCTTCCTTTTCTTTTTCATTCTCTCCCACTCTCTCTCTCTTAGAGTTGACTGGCATGGAGGAATTTCCTCTGCTCTTTAAACCCTTTTAATTTGCTGGTTCATCTTTCACTGGGAGTGTGAAATTGGTCACAGCCCGACCACAGAATCTCCGCTACCCTTGACCCTTGATGCTAATGCCTGGCTGACCACGGAGAATCCTGGCCCTCTATGTGTGTGCGTGTGTGTGTGTGTGTGTGTGTGGCAGCGGGGTGTGTGTGTGTGGGGGGGGGGGGGGTGTGGGAGGG
>CABFOS010055835.1:0-11968 GCA_900660315.1 Diretmoides pauciradiatus | reverse complement strand
TCCACTCTGTGCAGTCGGCTCGTTTGTAATATACTTTTTCTCTTGTATCATATTTGTCATCTGTGGGTCTGAGCTGACGCCAAACTGAACTGCTTGCTATGAAGCCCCACATCAGTTCTTTATATCCCACCCAAATAAACTGTGTATGAACTCTGTATACTGCTGCCCAAACTCGGCATCTATTGCCCGCCCAGCCGTCCTGGTAGGGGGATCCCTCGCTTAGTCGTCCCTCCCAAGGTTTCTTCCACTTTGTTTTGTGGGAGTTTTTCCTTGTCCTTTGCTGAGGGTCTAAGGTTGGGGGGTGTTGTGTCAAACTTTGGGCATTGTGAAGCCCTTTGAGACTGCAATGGTGATTAAGGGCTATACAAATAAAATTTGATTGACTATACATGACAGTGGTAGTGCTGGCTGTAGTACTGGATATAAACGGTTTCTGGTGTCTTGATAAGAATGATTTATATACTTTAATACAGCTTGGTGACTGGTGAAGCGAGTACCGGTTAAAAGATTGTGCTGTACTTAATGAATACTCGACATCTTTGTCTTTTCAAGATTGCCATTAACATCCCAAAAATAATCATGGTACTCCGTTTTGTTGTCTGCACTGTAGTGTTCTTGTGCATTATGTATGCGTGTTCACACATTTAGAGGCACAACAGCTGATCACAAAATTACCAAATCATTTGAACATTTTCAATCCAACAAATCTTTATTTTCAACCAGAAACAACTTCTAATATATTAAGATTTCCACAAGACTTGCCATGCCAAAAGTAAATGTCTATCTTCCTTAACAAAATATTTCCCCTCAAATACAATTTTTTTAAAGTTTTTTTCCCCTATGAACAGTACAAACATACATTAATAAATCCAAATACCAAAAACACACAAAAGTTAACAGAATAAGTCCCATGTCCCTCTCTGTAGTCGTCTCTGCCTGTCCCTGCACAGCCCTGCACTTCAGACAGTAGCAAGTCGTGCTTGTATGAAGGGACTTAGAGTGAGGGGCCTTATTGATCGTCCTCTATGAGTGAAGTCCAGGCATTAGTTCCAGCAGGGTGAGTAGACAGCTGTCTGTGAGCCACTCTACTGGGCCTACATAGCAAGGCTGAGTGGAGCTGGGATGTGCACTTTTGATTTTGATCTCTCCAACATCACTTCTATTGACCGGCACACTGTCCTGTGCTTTACGTGCTGAGAAAAGCACTTGCTGAGGCCTAGCTGGAAGCCCGGATACAAGACGCCATTGCATTATCCTGGTTGCTGTTGACAAGCTTGTGATGATGAATCTTCCATGGTCCGCTGAGGCCCAGCCCTAATCACTGCTGTCATCTACTGGCACCTGCCATGTCCACTGGCCACAGCAATTACAAGTTGGGTTATCATGGCACACTGGTTTGGGAGACCCAGTGGTTGTTATTGAGTGTGTATGTGTGGACTGGGCTTTCCATAACCAAGGTAAGACACAAAGGCTGCACTCTAACAAATTACGGTCCTCCTTGCCATCTGTGTTCACTGCTATCGCAAAACATTTGAAACGATCAAAACATAAAGTTTAACATTTACCGTAATATTTTCTTGGCTGTTCAGTGATGAGGGAAAGCCATTTATCAATGTTCCTCTTCTCAAGTCCAACATTTCAATGAAAACCAAAACAAATCTCTTAGTCTGAAGGTCAAGTTAGATATGTCACAGGGGTTTCCCTAGATCTTCTGGCAGAAGCCAGCTCGTGTCCTGTTCCTGAGAGACCTATTGTAGGAGGACAAAAATGAACATGTTCCTCTTGATTCGTCCTTCGCTTCCTCTTGGTGTCCTACAGAGCAGCACCTGCGCATGCATCACAAAAACAAACGCCAGTCATATCTTATTCATGTTTCATTTGTAAATAATGGTAACAGTACAATTGAAATCTGAGATTCTAAAATTGGTTCCTGTTATGCAAGGCAACAAACTATGGTAAGGTCTGCCATCTAGTGGTTATTCAATGTATTGTAACTGTAAGGAGTAAGGAAGGGGCAATGCTTAATAAATTATTACAAATTCATCTGGAACCACTAGTTTTAGTATAATACTGAACCATGACCATCCATCCTTCAATCTTAATATAATACAGTCCAACCAGTCATATCAGCCTAGTCAGCCCAGTGAATCTCCTGTGTCACCTGAATCACCATTGATGGATGACGGCCTTCTCCCAGCTGTCAGTATCCTCCGGCCCTCCTCGTAGTCATCCTGGTCCACACTGATCAGTAGGCGGACGCCCTCTGTGCCCGCCGCCATCCTCAGGGAGTCGGTGATGAAGACTCCCTTCAGAGCCTCCAACAGAGCTCCACTCAAGTAGTCTGCCCAGAAGGCCTCCAGGTTGTCCAGCTCTGTGAACTTGATGTCACAGATGATGGAGCCCAAGTCCCTGGCGCGCAGCAGCGAGCTGGCCCGGCTGAACAACTCAAACTGCCGCTCCAGTGGCTGCGGCTTGTCCGAGGAGACACCACCACGAAGTGCTGACTCGTGCTCCAGGTATTCGGCCCGGACACGCAGTCGGACATCTGATAATGGGAAGGGGAGGGGAAAGGGGTGGTGGAGAAAGGGGTAGGAGGGGAAGAATGAGTTGAGGGGTGAAATGATGGTAGAAACAGAGAAAGAGTGAATTAAAGACGATGAAGCAAAGATATAGAGAGGGATGGGGAGAGGTGAAATAGGGAGGGGAGAGAGATGATGTAGTAAAAGGTGAGGAAATGGCGAAGAGCAGGAAAGGGAGGGAGGAGACCGGTTAAGGCCACAGAAAAAGTGAAAAGAAGTGATGAATGGTGGGAGTATCAGGGCCACACCATGGCAGAGGGAAAAGGAGGGGTCCAGAAGTCAAAACAAAAGGAAGAGAAACAGGGACAAAAAAAACACAAAATCATTAACAAAGTCGGCTCAACGGAGTTATTGGCATTAGTGCATTACATCAAGCGGGGACTAAGGAGGGCCAAGAGCACATCGAGTTCCCAAGAGATTGTGACACATTAAGCAGACTGACTTTACTGGGATACTACATTGAAGTCCTTCGATAAAAGCCTGACAAAACAGCAATTACATGGTTCAGCAGGGCAGAGCACAACAGTTAAGTATGCAATGGTAAGGCAGTAGGGCTATATACCAACCAAGCTGCTTGTTAGGCTACATACTGCTGCTGCGACCCTCAGAATCTGGGTCTGAATGAGACATGTTGGAGAGTTAAGAGAGAATCTGCAATGAAACCATTGGCGTAATTCCTTCCTTTACCAGCCCATTCCATAATTGTAAGGTTTAAGGTCAGCTGTACAATAGTTGACTGCGATATTCAATAGGAAACCCTGTGTGGCGAGTACCATGGTCTACGTCTACTGCCAAAATCGAAACCATTTATGTTTAAGTTTTACAAATGGTATACATTCAAACTATCCTGATACCCTCAGGAAGAAATAGCGTGTTGGGTGGAATCAAGGCAACTTAGTAGTGTCTGTGAAAACGCAAAGCCTTGGAGTGGTTTCTGTTCCAATCCAGTTTTAAAACACCAGATTCTAACTGCTCAACATGTTTAATTCTGAGAACTGATAGCCTCTGGAGTTCCACAGTAACAGGATTGGCGGTCATGCAACAGCACAGCGAGAAAGGTCAGAGGATACATACTGTACTGAGCAAGAGTACCGCTGAGATCGTCCTCTCATGTCATTATTCCAGAGCTTCGAGCGGAAACCAGCGGCTGACGACTTTTGCTGAAACAAAAATTCATCCCTCCCACTCCAACCCCTTTAACCAGAGGTATAGAGAATTTGCCATCTATGACATCCATTCCACTATATAACATTCATTATCTACCTTATCTCATTTCCATTTTAAAATTGCACAGAAACATTTTTCCAAGCAGTTTCAAAGTCATAATTGCATAGTTCTGTATATCTCTAGGTCTGCACACCGGACCAAAGCCTCCCTGATCCTCTCCGTGAGGCTTTACAGGGAATAACCAGGTAACAATCAAGAGGGAAAGCGTGAACAACTTAGGACTGCTCTCCAAATAAGACATTTCATGAACTTCAGTTAAACACAATTAAGAGTCAAAAGACTAAAATGATTATGATACACTTATTTTTGTGTGAATCTACCTCACCCAGAGCCAAAGCTATGTGTACACAGTACATATACCTGTGACTCTGATGGGAAGACAATGAACCATGTCTCACAGCAAAGCACAAAGGACCCATAGCGAATTATAAAATTGAGCCTCATCAAATAAAAGTGAAACTCTTAAGTCTGGAGGCCGGTTTCTGCGTAACTGAAGCTGTGATTCCAATGATATATGGTACATGTTTCAGCTATTGAGTCATGTTTACTCGCTCTCCATTCACATTTATTTGGGGCTGTGGGGAGTGGTGCAAGACTCAAGAGGGATACACTTTGGAAAATGCCAACATTAGAAATGCAAATGCTGAATTAAGGCATTGATTTTGCATCTCTTAACATTTATAGGAGACCGAAAAGCAAACACACTGGCTTCTGCTTTCATGCTTCATTAGGTTGTAATGAGGATACTAAGTAAACGGAGAGGACGGGATCTAAGGGGGGAGATTAACCAAATTAGCCAAGGATTCAAGAACATGTTTGAAGGGTTGGACACAAGTAGATTGTACTTGTGGAAGGAGAGCATTGCATTCACACATTAGTTTGCATACACACACAAAAAACGCAAGTGTTTTAAGTGTTTTTTCTACATGAAGGCAATATTATGGTACAAGAAAACACTTATTTGCCATATTTGTACAGGAATGTGACTTTGAGGCAAAATAAAGACATACTGAAATCTTACTTTGACAAACTATGACACCTCCTCTACTTTACAATGTCGAACAAATAGCTGGTGTTACTCTAGAATTGTATTTTTGCAGTTAAATCCGTGGACAGAAAACAATACAGACGGCAGTTTGATACCTTGAACGGTACCTCATCATCCCACATATCATGACCGTCCTTACAGGATTGACGTAGCCGTCCCTTGCAAACATGGTGTCAAATCAGGAGTGACAGGATGAGCTTACAGTACTAAGCATTTCAGTACTGAGGGGGAAATGTTCACAGCATGTAGCACACAGAGCATCTATCCCATATGGGCGAGAGACTACTCCACATGTCTCAACTTTTTTATATTCTAATACAATATTCAGTATGGACTCAGTGAAATATTGAGTATAAGGACAGTAACAGTTTGACCTTTTGGATCATTACACTATGTGGGTGCTGTGGCTGAAATAAACACCTGCCCTTCTCATGCAATTACTGCCTTTATGGATGGCCTCCATTTCTGCGTTCCCATTTCGTAGTGAGCAGGATGGAAGCAGAGATAGTGGCACGGAGGAGGAGGCCATATAAAACCACAGGAACACAGTGATAGTCATTTTGTTAGGGTTACAGAGCACTTCACGCTTCATCAGACACAGAGAGATCCACTTAGACAGGACATTACGAAGCACAGCTTTCATTTTCTCCCGTTAAACGTCAAGCCCGTTTGGCTTCCACCATCTCAACCCCCCCCACCCACCAAAAAAATTTAAGTACCCATTTATGAGGAGTCACTTGGTGCGGAGAGCTTCAACTCTTTATCGATCCGTTTTTCTGCTGAGCGACTGACCAAGAGAGTGGAGAGTTAGGGGAGTACTGAGAGACAGGCAGACAGAACTCTCTCTGCTCCCCTTAGAGAGAAATCGCTCTCTGTACCATTTTGCGTAGTTTGAGCATTTAGTGTTCGTTCTCTCCCTCTCATTGAGTGTGAGGATAGTGTTTTCCTGACACACAGGTTGGTCTGTTTAGAACTGTGAACATAGAGAAAAGGAGAGAAAGAGAGAGAAAGAGACAAGCACAAGTCGGTTGGATATCTGTCCACTGGGTTGTTTTTTCAAGAACAAGCAGGCATGGCACAGCACTCACTTCTATTAGTTGTAATGAGATTGGAGTCAGGGCTATAGCTGGTAATGAAAAGTTAATCAGCTCAGAATTGCCTTTGCCATAGATCCATAAAATAAGGTAACACGATAGCGTCTAAGTGGGCTGCTTGGAACTACCCTTACCTTGACCAATGTCTTTACCCTAACCTTCACCAACCCATTATTTTAACTGGAACCATAACATTAATCAACAAGGTCCATTATAACAAGTAAGGGGCCTTCACAAGCATCCCATTTAGATAGCACAAACGACTCCTGAGCTGAAGTTACAACACCTTACTGGCGTTTGTAACAGCAGTTGTCACTGTCAGAATGTAATTGAGACACTTCACTGAAAATGATCTGAGAGATGAATCATGACAGGTAAGAGTATTTAAGGTCTGTCTGAATGCTGGGGGCCAGCATTGGACTGAACTGCCCTATCTATCTCTGCTCCCTCTTGTGACACACACCCGGGGCTCACAGGGGGCACAGAGATAAGATACAGCAGGAGCTTCCCTCAGCAGAGCACTGTTGGGTTATTTTCCTCAGAACTGCTCGAGTAAAGGTTACAGAGAAGCTTTTTTCAACAGCTGTCTGTCAGCAACCAGTTTAGGTTCTTTGAGACGGAATGCAGATTCAGGCGTGACAAAAAGGACTGGTACCTATATGCACAATTTCCATTTTGGGTAACTTGAGACTCCAGAGCTGGTTTAGGCACTGTAACGTTTTGAGTGGAGTTGTTTGAATCTTGTTTGTGACCAGAGGCAATGACGTGTGAGAGAAAGAAAAATTGATCTCAATGAATCTGCCACATGAGGGATCAGTTAATTCCACAAGACGTAAAGAGATTATGGATTCAAAAAAAAAATGCTGTTATCAAAAAGTCTATTTTATTTCGAATATCAAACAAACTTTGAAGACGGGGGGCGATCGATCCCCAGAGTTTTTTCTCAGATCTGATTGAAGACAACGCGTCTTAAACCTGATCTGAGAAAAACACTTCTTATATATGTCAGCTTTGAACTCTGAAAAGATTCAGCAGAAGATTTTTTTGGAAAGATTTGCGGCATACTGCTGAGGACTCTATCAGTTCTGTGAAACATTGACGCCAACACCCCTCATCAGAAAGAGAGACATTTAGGAAGACTTTGAAAATTAATTTTCTCATCCACAGTGCACAACACTAAAGAACATTACAGGACAGTTGTTTTGAGAGCAAGCGTTTCTTCTGAAGGGGATAGGGAGGTGGGCAGCTACGTTATGATACACAGGCATCGAACACAGAGGATAGTGGTGGCACCGCCCCCTGCTGCAAGAAGGGGGCGGGCCTCTTTACCTTAGGCATCGGACCAGACTTGTGAGAGAGCGAACCATTGAGCTGATCGCACATACTGCAGTGTGTATGGACAGACTTGTGGCGTGACAGACTTTTTTTGTTTTGTTCCCCAGTCTCCCTCTCTCTCCATGTTGCTTTGTTTCCTAGGTTACTCGATCTGAGTCAGAATCCTGAGTCAACCTGGTGGGATCAAATGCGGAGTCAAGACAGCAACATGTTTACAGTCACAGGCACATCACTCTATTGCTGCATAGCTAGGAAGGGCTGTCGTCATTGTTAGATGGCTTTCTATTAAGTCAGAATCAACACGGCCTTAGTGGAGATAAGGATGTCCAGCAAACGATGACAGGCATTCAAAGGGCATTGTTGAGAGGGTTCTGCATGAATGACAAGCAAATTTCACACAAAGAGCAATTTGTGTACTATGAGTGTTAGTTCAATCGTATTGTGGTGAGAGAAACTAGTATCGGCCTCTAGCATAAGGCAGGCAGTAAGAGAAGTGTATAATGGGACATTGACAGTGGGTTATATAGCTTCCCAGCAAGGCTAGATTAATTGTTTTAAATATTTTTTTTCAGGACGGCATGTGGGGTTTGGCAGTGTCCAACAGTCTCAAACTTGGAAATAAAGCAGAACAAGGGCTGCATCTAGTGGTGGCTGGGCAAGTGTATCACAGCATGGACAAAAGGAGTCAACCTACCAGATTGGGCTCTTAACAGCATCTGAAAATAATCTGCTGGGTTAGAGAAAAGGGGAAATGAGGGGAAACGGTAATGAAGCATAGAGAAATGGATGCAGGGATGGAATCTCCCTGATGTTGCATTAAGGAGATAAATACTCAACATGTTCATAATGCAAGAGTGAAAATGAAATCAGAAAAGGCCTGAGTATTATTCATGGTAAGGACAAAGTCAATCAACTCCTTAAGTCCGCTGGTTCTAGTGCTGTCATGCAGCTTCAACTAGATACTGGTTCTTGCGAGGACAAACTCAAAAGTAACGATTAGGGGTGGAAACGTTTTCCATGCATACCTAACTTAATGTGACACAGGGAGAACAAAAAGCCCATAGGCAAATTCCACAACAGTTGCACACGTCTTTCATTTAAATTGTGTGGTGTTTAACAGGCTTTTTAAAGGGTATTTTGGCTGTGAAAGCATGCTGACATTTTGCAGACAAAATTGTGGGTTTGTCTGTTAGCGTGGCAAAGGTCTCGCTGGTGTTACTACTTCACCGTGTTACTACTTCACAGTGTTAATTTACAGAAACATCAAGATACTGTAAATCCACAGGGCTGGGAGGACAGATGTCAAAAGGTATGCAAGTTGTAAGCTCAATGCAAAAAGGAACATAAAAGGAACTGCACCTTTATTTTGGTTGAAACTATTGGGGTACAATATTGACCTTTTTTTGCAGAATATTGCTATACTATAATACATATAGACAACAGATGCAAAAATGTAAATAATGTGATTTTAATGCTCTACTTTTTTTGGATCTACTTTTTCAATATGGTCAATTCTTTGCAATACGCAATTTGTTTATTATTATTCATTATGCAGCACTAATTTCCTACAGTTGATAGAAAACATGTATCCCCCAGAATTTAAGATAGGCCTACTTTTAAAAGCTATGTTGCCACTTACAGTAGATAAAGCCAACAAACGCCAGGTACAGTGTGAGAGGAGCACAACCTCTTTCTGGAAGACACCAGAATGTCTAGCGGTTGGTTTAAGATTACAAGCACTCAGATGCCTACATGTGGTGTTTTACTAAGGTACTGGACTCATATAGAGATATCAATTAAATGGTAAAAACCAAATCGTTTTGCAACAACAGGAGGTACAAAAATTGTTATTAAGAGCAATGATGCCACACAAAAGGACAAAACAAAGCAGACTGGTAAAATCAATGAAGGATATCCAACATAGGGTAATTAAAAGGATAAAATCGGACACTTTGGTAAGTCTCACGCCCCATTTTTTGTACCATAAGTGAGACGGGGTGGATTGGTTGATGCAATGCTAAGTTGCTAATGTTTTGCTGTTTGGTAGTTGAAGGTCTGCTAGAAATGACCAGAATAACTCAGTCTGAGGTTGAGGGGGTCAGAACTGCATTAGAGTGAAACAGACAAAAACAATGGGAAACGTGGGGATGCCGAAGAAGGTGTTGAGTGATTGAAAAAGAAATGAGAGATTACAAAATTATAGACTGAAAAATAAAAACTGGCGAGGTGAGAGAGGTGTGAGATGAAAAGCCAATAAAGAGACAGGGTGCAGATGTCGAGGCTGCTCTTACCACAGGATATGTTCTCTGGTGAAGGAGGCGGAGACAAGCCCTGCCTGGATGATCTCCGGGGCTTGCGGCTCCAGCCATGGCCTCTCTTCTTCCTCCTCCTCCTGGGGGACGGCCCGTGCATGGGAGGGGAAATACCTAGCAGGCAGGATAAGCGTGGAATTTACATAAGTCCATTTTTCTTCCATTTCCATTTTTTGATCACTCAATTACCATTCATTCCTAATGGGTATTGCCCTGATTTTTTTCTGTTCTTCATCATATCCCAAGCTAATAGAAAACATTCACCCACACAAGCCCTTTTTTAATATGAAATCTAGCAAAGCAAGCAAACTACAGTCAACTCAACTCCCAAACCCCAAGGCAAACTAGTGCACATACCAGTTCTCCAGGGCTGTGTAAAGTTTGGCGTCGGTATTTCTGTCTGTCTGCTGTTTTGCCTCAGTCCAGAGGGGTGTGCCGGGTCTCCGGTCCCTGTTCCAGAGTTGTGTCTCGTTCTCTCTGGAGATACTGAGAGGTATAAAAACCTGGATTAAAAGCTAACCAACTGACAATGACAACTAAGACAGAGATACAGGTATGGGTGACAACATTATAGCGCACCACAGCAACTGATACATCAATCAACACAATCTCACAATCTGATAATGAGCAGTAGATGATCTGTCCTCACCTATCCTCCTTCTCTTGCGTGACACTAAAGGCATAAGGTCATGACGGGTAAGGACTCTCAGTAGTTGCAGTAGTGGCTCCAGGTTGCTCTCACTGAGGCTTCCTCTCCTCTCCAACTCTAGCAGCAGCTCAGTGCCGCTCTTGGGCTTAAATATGGCTACCGGGCGACATGTGGAACCCTGGGGCTTTAACCGCCTCCAGGCTTTTAGCAGTTCAGGACTAGGGGACACACCTGAGTTGTCTGGGTCCCCCTCAGAGGGCTCGACTGTCCAGCCCACTGGGTTGAGGGGGTGTTGTACAGAAAAGGTTTCATTCAGAAGGAAAGAGAGCACTTCAATGTCTGTCTCTGTCAATTGAGAACCGACTATTTCAAAGACTTCGTGGAGAGACAGCATCCCATAATAGTTGAGGCATTCTGTTTCATCCCAGTAGAGTGAGTCCCTGAACGAGTACTCTGGGTAAAGCACCGCGGCCATGGTGAAGGAACAGCCCTTATCCACGCTGCAGCCTGGGACTGTCAAGACTGTTGAAGCAAAGACATAACAGTGAGGTTAGGAAATAACAGTACATGTGTCAAGCCATTGATTTAGAGGTCAATAGTCAAATGCAGGTGATCATCATTGGGAAACCTACCATCAATATAAACAAAAGAATCAAGTATGTTTACTATCTCTTCATATGACTATCGAACCTACAGTATGTGTGTACTGTACACACCATAATAAATGCTAAGGTCAGAAAGATGTATATGTCAGTCTGAAAAGGTGGATTCGGCAAAATAAAAAGATAAAGTGGGTTTCGTTGAGTTTAACTTCCACTAGGTTATTGATAAAGGTTATTGATAAAGCCCAAATGTGACACACACAAACCAGCTAGCAGCGTGTGAGCAGAAATCAACAAACAAACAGGCGAGTTGGCCGATGTAGAGAATCAGGGCCGCACTTGTTAACCGCCTAAACCCGTGTTTCAAAGACACACACAGCACAGTGAACGTACCTCCTTCCACCGTCAGTTCGCCGTTGTGTTAAAACACTTCAGAGCAGCTGTGTCTGTGTTGTGTTTGTGCTGTCGTCGCCGGACTGATCCTGGAACCTGAACGCCCCGCAGCCAGGGAAGCAAACGTCCCACAGTCCCAGTGACGCTTACGTAACGAGTTACGTTCACTAGGGAAAAAAACACACACACACACGATAACAAGAAGCGTTTAACAACTTCTAAAACACCATATTCATTATTTAGTGCAACTTTAGCAGCGTATTATGAAATAACACAGAGCGGATATTCAGACCAAAACTGACCTGAGTTCGTGTTTTGGATCCCGTGTTTTGCTGATAACGCCGTTAGCTGATGATAAATCACACGACTATAACGTTAAGACTCCACAAAGACGAGAACTGGATTAAGTTAACGGTCAGAAACAAACGATATAAACATTTTTACACCAATACCAATGTTCTGAGCCCAACCTTCCTCTTTCTAAGGTGACCTGTCAACAACAACTACTCGACTGGAAGGACTGACTGCAGCAAAACAACAAAGAGCGACCAATCACAGCCCTCTGTCCGCTTGATGACGTAGCCTTCTTGGTTGAATTTCACACTGATCTGCGGTCGGTTTCCCCCGCTAGCTCCTTATTTAAGCGATGAAAGTAAAATAAGGAGAGCTGACGCCAAATCAGATTTTTAACTGGACTAGCTGAAAGCTGGATTGTTGCTTGCTTCACAG
>CABFOS010055829.1:0-10089 GCA_900660315.1 Diretmoides pauciradiatus | reverse complement strand
CTAGCCTACTGAGTGCGTGAGCTGTACCGTGTCTTAGAGCGCGGTTCTGTCTGTAGATAATTCAGAGTAAATGGCACAGTTTTAGTCCATGCAAAATGTGAGACAGTGAGTTTACATGTGTGATTGTTTATCGATTATTTCGGATTGTTTTGCTGCACTTTATATGTTATAGGCTATCTGTTATTCTGAATAAGCCACAGTAACAAAAACAACTGGGACCATTTCTGCTGCACTTAATAGCCTATGATAGATTTATTATTCTGAATAAGCTATAACCAAAATAACTTGGTCCGTTTTATGCTGTGTGTGCATTTTATCCGTTGTAATATTGCACTTTCTGTTCGATCTGAGTATGTTGTAACATTGTAGCTTGGTTGGTTAAATAAATGGAGAGAGACAAAACCTCCAAAGATATATTTCCGATTGGATGTGTTTTGTGTAGTCAATAAGAGAGAGAAATGAAGTCTGCTGAGTTATAGGTCTTAGGACAGCGACACAGGAGCCACTCAGGTGCAGAGTCACGGCTGCTGTGTTGCAGATTGCAGCGCGGTGCTGTGTTTTTCCTTTTTTTATCGGCCCATCCATTTTTCTGTAGGCCCACCCATTCACAAAATCCTGGCGCCGCGGTTGGTGTCAGCCCTCAGAATCAAACAGCAAGGGGTTTCTTTCTAGACCGATGACTAACTATCGTACAGGGAGAAGATCCCCCCTTCCAGGGAGGTCAGAGGTCAACACCCCTGGACCTGGTAGGGATTCGGTGTCTTGCTGAAGGACACTTCAGCAGGGTGGATGCCTGCCACCATGGGGACTTGGGTGCTAGTGTTGAGCGATTAATGAACCCATTCAGCAATCCGGCACGTACGGTTCGTTACTGCTAATAGATTGTTCATTTCGTTCTTGGATTTGCAACATTACTTCATTGATCCGGTATCTACGATCTGAATCAGAGAGTATTTTTGTTCATCGCCTTCTGTGATCCAACCGGTACCTACACTTGTTTCGTCCTTCGATTTGCGCTGATGAAGGCTCCGTGATCCGACTCAAAAAGATTTGTTCATTTGACTGAACGACATCCGAGGATCTGAGTCTGAAAAAAGATCTGAACTTCCCACCACTATTGGGTGCTCCAGTTGGAGGACGGTCTCTCCAACCAGCAGGCCACCCTGCCGCCCGAACGTTGTGTCCACCCGGTTTTTTGCATGTTCAGTGAATGCGTGAATCACTGAAACATGGAAACACACACTATAGCCCCTATAATGACCCGTTCCCCCATCGTACTGTAAAGCTGCTCTCTTCCATCGTGGGTACAAATATGTGAGAACGTTCTTTGAAAAGTGTGATTTCCATGCGCAGCAACACAGAACCCTGAACACAACACTGAGCTAGGAAACAGCTGTTTGGATGAATCTTTAATGCACACACTCACATCAGGCTCTCATTGCAGCACATCGGGCATATCAAACTCTTTTTAATACTTTTTCATTGTTTGAAGCTGGTGTCATTTCGAAAAGCTCAAGTTTTATGAATAATTAATTTCGGGAACTTTACTGAGACTCATTTTCTCAATAAGATCTGTGGAGATGTTTCCAGCTGTGATGAAGAAACATGGCTCATTCTTATTACCATCATCTTCTTTATGGCATTCAGATAGTAACAGACGCACAGTAAAACAGTAAAATGGATAACGAGCCAATTAGTGGAGCTTCTGTTTGTAATTCAACACGTCATTTTCCATTGAGGACATTTGGCAATATTATACTTCCATACAATTAAAACTGATTTCAGAATAACAGGAGAAAATGCTTCACATACTATAGCATATTAACTGGCAATATATTTTACATTGCTCTAGCCCAACTTGGCCTACTGTACACGCTCGCATCTGACAATCTGAAAGTCTTACCGGCCTGACGTCGATGGTGGAAAGGTTTATTCTGTCGGCATGAAGCCTCGATCTCAAACTGCCACTATCTGAGGGAAAAAAAGAACAAGAGAAAAATATGAATGAGGTTTTCTGCATTTCCACCCATGCAGTCTGAACTGTCTTGCCATCGAGGATCGCACGTTCAGTTCAGACTTTATCATCCCTCTCTTGCAAAACATCCTGGTAACACTTTACAATAGGCTACACAAAAAAATGCATAGTTACTGTACTAAGGAACGAGTGAGGAACGAGCTGATCATTAATGAATGGTTAATGAGTAGTTCCTGAATAACTCTGAATCAGGACTATATAGTAGATAATGATGGTTACTAGAGAACAGACTGGGAATGACTATATGAATGAATCATTAGGTAATGATTAGTTCATAAGTATCAGTGAATATCGACCACTTTCTTTCATGAGTTGTTCCTGACTAACTATGAATCATCCACTGAGCGGCACAAAGTAGTAACGACTAATTTCTAGTTACTAGGAGTGGGGGGAAATATCGATACAGCATAGTATCGCGATACATTCTTCCACAATACAATATCGATACTATTTTTACGCACATTATAAAACCTATTGTTTCTTCATTTTGTAGCTGGAGCGATGCAAAAGTGCATTGCTGCCAAAATCCTGTAGGTGTCGAGTGTTAAAACAACTGAACTGTGACAGATCAGAAGAAATCTTTGCTCTTTTGTTTTGAAATTCAGTAGAACTGGATCAAATAAACTTCTTGCTTCTTATTTTGAGGCGTCATTTTGGCTCTTGTAGGGTACGACTTCAATTTTAATTGTCATTTTACATTTTATTTTACTTAAAATAATTGTGATATATTGCAACAAATTTAATCGCTACTTAATGTATCGCAAAACTCCCCATATCGTGATACTATCGTATCGTGAAGTCTCAGGTGATTCCCACCTATTGGTAAACAAGAGCCCTGTCAGGGAGAAGGGAACTGGGAAGGTGAGGAGGGGAAAGATGAGTGCAGAGTGATAAAAGGCTGATATTTGTTCAGGTGGGGGAAGTATCTCTAAAAACGTCTGCAAATAACGTTGTGCATCGGCAAAAAAATCTCATGGTTTCATTTTGAAATGGGGGAAATCCTAAGCATGAAGCTGGCATTTCATTTCATGGTAGGTAGACAGACAGGTAGTCCGTCCAATCATTTCATGGTAGGTAGACAGACAGGTAGTCCGTCCAATCATTTCATGGTAGGTAGACAGACAGGTAGTCCGTCCAATCATTTCATGGTAGGTAGACAGACAGGTAGTCCGTCCAATCATTTCATGGTAGGTAGACAGACAGGTAGTCCGTCCAATCATTTCATGGTAGGTAGACAGGCAGGTAGTCCATCCAATCATTTCATGGTAGGTAGACAGGCAGGTAGTCTGTCCAATCACTTCATGGTAGACAGACAGACAGGTAGTCTCAGTAATTACCGTCCTGCTCCAGCTAGAGACACCGGATTTTTTTCATTTTAGTGTCAGAGCTCTTGATTTATTGATTGATTTATTGATTGATTTATTGATTGATTTATTGATCACTATCGGGATGTACAGAGCAATTCAACAAGTATAACAGAAAGTGTTTTTAAACAACATTACAGTACATAACATTACATTACATTACATAAAGGTTAAAGTAAAAGAAAAGAAAAGAAAAGTAAACTTGGGAATTGAAGGTGGGTGGTTGGAGTGGAAGGTTAACGTACCCACCCTGACCTCCACCTTTACACCTTTACACCTTTACTTTCCACCGAGCTCGTTCACTGTCAAACTACTGTCTGTTTCTAGTCCGGTCGGAACACATTTCTCCCACTTTTCACGAATGCAGCATGTATTTGCACTGATGTAATTTCACAGAATGTAGTAATGTGTTACTCAACCCGGTACAGTACTATTGTTACTATTACTATTATTACTTTTAAATGTGATAGTAAGTAGTATCAAACGTGATGTTGTATTAGGAGAGGGTATTTAAAGGGGGGGAAAAGTATAAATGAACGCTTGACTGGGTGTTATAGTTATTTTCAACCTTTTTAACGAATTAACTGACGGCAACTGAGTGCCGTCGCGCTTCGAGAGATTAGAAATCCGAGACGGAGCCACACCGTCGAGTAAAACACAAGTAGAGGGCTGGCTACCGATACCATAAAACTACCAGGAGAAAAGAAAATGACACCCGTTTTTTTTTTTAGAGTGCACCTCCTGGTTCTGAAAACAGGAGTTACTCAGGCTACACGGCCAAAAGAGACTTCAGTTCCAAGCCAGCTCCTCCACACAAAGCGCTCCGGCATCAGGAAAACACAAGGCTTACACCGGGCCCAGGCGGTGTCATGTTCACCACACACACACACACACACACACACACACACACACACACACACACACACACACACGGGGAGGCAGTGGGCTGACAGGCACTGAGGGCTTGTGTGGGAGAGGGAGGAGGTGATATGCCTTAGAATTTGTAGTGTATACAGTAGAATTCAATGCAAAAGACTTACATCCCTGGATACAGGACAGACTGGAGGGGAGTGGTAACTACTCACACTAGGGTTGGGGTGAATTCACTTTCATGATGTACATTAAAATTGCAATTCACTGGCTAAAACAGACCATATGTCATTGAAGAATTTCATTACAGGTGAGCATCTACTTCCTAAATTAATTTAATTTCAAGTGAATTGACCTCGACCCTGACTCACAGGCAGGAAAATACAAATGCACACACACACACACAAACACAGAGACACAGACGCACACACTCTTCCTGATTTGGCCTATAAAAGATGTGTGTTGTGAACAGAGAAAATGTGTTGGTGGCGCAAACACAGACCCAGCAGGTTCAGTGCCGGGTAAAGCTGTGATGTGCACGGCCCACAACAAGAGACATGTATAGTATCATCACCATGTCAGACAGCTACAGTACTACATGAATTCATTGTATCGTATTTCAACAACGCAACATTATTCCATTCTAATGTGTTCTTTTTTAAAATAGTAACTTGTTATTCTCTTATTTTCTGTTCTTATTTTGTACAAATTAAAAATGCTTCCTAAAATTCCCTATTTTGTACTCTTTAGAGTCAATAGACTGTGCAATCTCTTATTGGCAACCAAATTGCAATATCAAAAAAAGAGATCATCCTTCATCCTTAAAGGAAGTGCTTCAGGAGACAAAAAGAGGGTTCCTTCCTTCCTTGCTCTTCAGATGAGTGCGTGTTTGTGAGGAGTTAGAGATCCTTCTGGCCATCACATGGCTGTCAGCAGGATAGGATATGGGACACAACAGGTCAAGTTCATCTTTCTTACATCAGTAACCATGGCAGCATGGCCAACAGGTTTTTCGACTACCCCCCTAAGAGTGTAGGAGTGAGATAAAAAAAAATCATGCTGCCATTGAGAAGAGAACACACACCCTCGTCTGGGTATGTATACACACACATGCACACTGACACAACCCCAAACATACACACACACACGCACACACTCTCTCTCTCTCTCTCACACACACACACCGCACACACGCAGTGAGTGAAAAAGGCAAAGGGTTTGTAACAGTCACTCTACAGTGTGAAAAATGAGGCATCTCACTGAGTGAGGGGAGGTTTGTGGACAC
Source organism: Diretmoides pauciradiatus (assembly GCA_900660315.1). Lineage (NCBI taxonomy): Eukaryota > Metazoa > Chordata > Actinopteri > Trachichthyiformes > Diretmidae > Diretmoides > Diretmoides pauciradiatus. The sequence continues at coordinate 4,535 of CABFOS010055829.1, read as the reverse complement.
TTGGGAGGTGAGAAGAGCGGGAAAAAAATCTCCTTTACGAAAGTGAGAGTTCTTGTAAGAGAGTTCCTGTCTCTATCTATCATCTATCAGTGTCTATCACTGTGACAGCTGCTGTGTCAGGCCTTGCCTGTGTTTCTGAGTCCAGGTTTCAACCCCAGCTGTGGGTCAGACCCCAGCTCAGGACTAACCAGTCTGGTGCACCAGTGGCTGGTGATAGGGGAGGTACAGCAGGGCCAGAGGCCAGCAGGACGGCTAAGTGCTTTTCTCAGTACAAAAACAAAACTCAGTAAAAAAAAAGAGAGACCCTTAAGTTCTCTTATTTTGTTCTTCTTAGTTTTCAGTATATCTTCTTTTTAATTGGTTTTGTCAACCATTCTTTGTTTCTTTCCTCTTTTGGGAAAGCTTCTATTTAATAAAAATGGCTGCTGAGCTTGACTTTGGCTGCGCCCACTCTCCAATTGGGACAGAGCAGGAGGGGTCCAAGGTTAGAGGTCGCGAGGTTATGAGACGAGGGGGGTGAAAGGATGGTCAGAGGGAGTTAGAACTCCCACTCTGAGGGATCCTCTTTGCTGGCAGCCTTCTCCAGCCTGTGGATGATGTTATTGAGATTGGCTGCTTTCTTCTTTCGCAGATTGTTGTCTCTGGGGTTTCTGGCAGGGCCAGAGGCTGGGATGTTATTACTAGGGGCAGAGCCACTGGGGGATGGCTCTGTGAGGCTGAAGAGCCCCAGTCCACTCTGCCCACAGCTGGAGCCTGGCCCGGCTGAGCCTGAGGTGGTGCAGTCTATCTGGGCAGGGGAATTATTCGAGGCCCGTGCCTCAGACTCAGCATCCATGTCCTGGTCTTTACATGCTCCTCTGTATTCCTCCAGGCTAAGGGAAAGCCCCTGGCGTGTCTCCACTGTGCCATCAGATTCTGTCCCATCACAGCTGTCCCCCTCTCCTGATTTGGACCCACGGAAGGAAGGGGAGCCCCCCTCACTACCAGGTCCTAACCCTCCAGCTGCCTGGATCTCCTCTATGAAGAGCTCTCGCCGGATACGTGACCTAGGTAGAGACACATGGCTTAAATGACACTACTCAAATCGGAATCTGACTTCTTTCAGACATTACACATCTTAAACCGAACTCCTCTCAAAATAATGTACCAGGAAACAACCTATAGACACTAGTAATTTAAAAATCATAAATGTATTTCAGTCTTCACAAAAGGTTGTTATATATCAATGCAATCGACATACTAGTCAATTTATAGTGAACAGGGTGGCGACTGGCTGCGTTCATTCCTAAAATAATCAATTTTCATTCTCACAATACAAAATAATTTGTCATAAAGAATAATCAACTGCATGAACTTTTAAATCGATATGTTATAAACTCTAACCTACAAATGAGTTGCAATAAAACAATCAATTACACAATTATTGGAAATGCAATCCCAGTCATGTTTAATTGAATTATATATTAAATCCCCTATGGTGAATGTTGAAGTCTCTACTCACTGTTCTTTGGATGCAACCACTAAAGAATATGTTGATTTTCTCTCCCTGTAAAAGCACCCCATTATGTCCCAATGCTGACCTGTAATTATGGAACCAGTTGATGACAGTGCTGGTCTTCAGGTTGAGCTGGGATGCTAGCTCCTCAATGGTCTTAGGGGAGGGGTAGGGCTTCTGCTGGTAGGCCCTCTTCAGGGCCTCCTTTTCCTCAGGGCCCAACACCACCCTGGGCTTCTTCAGATGCTGCTGCTGCCCAGGGCTCTGGGAGCCCTGGTGTAAATCTGGGCCCACTAGGCTAGCATCCACAGATTGGCTATCACTCAAGGAGCTCAGGCGCCTCTTCATGTAAGCTGAGGAGTGACACAAGGTGAAGTTAGCACATAAGAAAATACACTGAAGTAACATATAAATATGAGATATGCATATGGAATTATGTAATAATTGGGGGCAAAATTAGAACATTTCCATTTAGAGTAATGTAATCAAATCCGGAGCAGGTCCGTGATTTTATTTCCTTCAGGATAGCCAAAGTTTTATGGAATATGTATTTTACTTTTCTTGTTTTGCTTCCTGTAAATCATTATGTAAACGCTGCTTTTAGAGAAATGCTACACAAAAAATGTTTATTATTAATATTATGTGCAAAATTATGTCAGGTAAAACTGGTCCAGTCTGTCACCTTGAATTTTGTTTGTGATTCTATTTTCATTTTATAGCAGGAAGTTGTCAGACAAATGGGTACCACCGAGCCACCTCTATCTCAGTAATTTTGAGACAGATTACAGTGTTCTTATCCTGTGCAAATCGGTTATTGACATTACTGGTAACAATTACTCATCAGACATTGTCCTGAAAAAGAATCCTGCCTGAATGGGCCTCTAGTACATTAGCATCTTCAACAACCACTAGGTGGTGGTATAACCTCGCTCTGGCAGTCTAACAATGAAAGCATCTCTTCCATTTTATAACAAACAATCAGCACCATTCACTCCAGGCACCAACAGCTGAAAATGAAGAGCTCATGGCTGCTTTGCCTGAGGTTGACATTTTCTCAACCCCAATACACATATATACATATTTGTGTTGCAGGGGAAAGCCCTCAGAGCAAGGTTAGAGCACTCTGGAAGTTGTGCTGCCTCCCAGGGTTATACCACAAGGGTGAGAGGTCAAATAATGGTTTCTCTAGACAAGGCCTATGCCTTTCCTCTAGGTTCTGCTACTGGCCAGAACTATTCCCATTGCTCTTTGGATAAATGACTTAGGGGTCAATAAACTAAAATGAAGTTGAACGGAGAATAAAAAAAACCTCCCCAGGATACTGGTGTAAGGTCAGTCATGATTTTCACCCTTGTGCCTAGTTTGCGATATCAGGAGGGCAAACGGATCCTGGATGCTCATGCCTATTGGCAGATTTAAATATGACTATTGTATCCCTACTCTGAGAAAGCTTTAAGTGGGCGGTCAGAGGCCAGTCTGAGGCAGCTGGGAAGTTGATGCCTCCTAGCTTTGTTGATTCTTAAACATACATCATGCAAACAGAAGTGAAGAACTAGAGACTGATTGTGTGGAGGGCTAGTGGCTAACGAATGATAAAAATACACGTTTATAGACACTGATGATTCTGATGATGAAGAGGAATGCTGATGACTGAGTAACCAGCCCCCCTGGCAGCCCCATAGCTGTCACATCTAATACAGTATGTGATGTCTGTAGTCATGATTGGAACCGACATCACACCAAGATGACTGTGATCTGCACAACATGCTCTGCTGTTCTGCACAAAAGACAGTGTGTTTGTAGACGCGCACATGTAATCGAAGGCTTCTGCTTATGTTTTTAGGTGCATGTATTTATAACATGGTTGCATGCATGAGCATATCACAAGGATGTTTTTGTGTCAATATTGTTAACAAATCTGTTTTTATTCTCAGAGCTGTGGCTCTATACAGGGTGTACATATTTTTACTACACACCTTTCTTCTCCAGGCGTTTCATGTCCATGAGTTTCTCCACACTGTGTGGGTCCTGGAGCCAGAGCTGCATGCGGACAAAGGGCTCCCTGCCCTTCAGGCTGAGCTTATGCCATGGTTTGGGCCTGGCCAGCAGGTCTGAGACAGAACCCTGTGTCAGACCCAGGATACTCTCCCCAAACAAACGCTGACCTGAGAAGGAGAGAGGGGTGATGAAAAGTCAATTCAGAGGGGTATAGAAATGAGAGGGCAACAAATTAAACAGCAAGAGAGGATAATTCAAGAGAAGACGGGGAACATAAAACCCCTGTTCCTTACCAAGGTTGTTGTCAGTCAGCACTTCCTTAACCTTCTTGGTGATGACATAAGTGTCTAGCTCTGGGGACATGGCCACCATCTCCTGGATGCTGAGGCCAGAGTGAGGACCAGGAAGTGGGGGTAGGGGGGTGCCAGGCTGCGACTCCCCACCTGAGGGCTCTTCAGAGGGAGGTTTGAGACTAGATGACTGAGGAGCGAGTGGATCCCCTGTGAGACCGTTGACAGACTCCTCTGCTGAACTGAGGGGCGATTCTGGAGCAGGGCTGCAGCTTGCTGAGGTCTTGGGTGTACCCTCTGCTGGTGGAGAAGAGGAAGGGGTAAGAAAGAGCAAACAGGGTATTAAGCACACTACTAGGCATCCAAACCACTTTCCATCTCTTCTCCCTACTGGATTTGGGAGGGGCTTCACTCATATTACATCAACTAATTCAATTCCTATTAAATAAACAGCAAAGGAGCCTAAGTTTTCAGTTTGAAGCTGGTGTTTTTTTTGGGTTCCTCCTTCTATTCCTTCATCTCTCTGTCTCTGTCTGTGTAGTACTGTTGTGCAGCTCAGCAGGCTTGAAGAGAGCAGTCATGAGGAGCTGTCAGTGTACATTAGCTGCTGTTTACACCCCCAGAGAGAAAAAAAGAGTCACACACATGCACTCACGCACGCACACGCACACACACACAGACACACGGCTGCCATCTGGCGCTGCAACACTAGCTTGTCTATGACATGACAAACCAGCAGCTTGCTGGCTGAC
>CABFOS010055812.1:0-10062 GCA_900660315.1 Diretmoides pauciradiatus | reverse complement strand
GAAATATATGAGAGCCATGTAACATTGTATGGTTATTATAATCAATTTCTGAAAAAAAACTTGACTTGCTGGATTACTTAAAACATCTGGAAGGATAAAAACGTAGATTTTGGAACTAATGATGCCAACACATTTTGCACATCTTGAAATGATGCGTGTTATGGATGATGATGATGCAACTGGAATAAATTGGTTGATTTTTGTTAAACTAACCCCAAAATAACTGAAGTAATCCTTTATTATTACAACATTAGTGGCAACAATTTCAAACAGGTAGTAAGCAGTAATGGAGTTTCCAGCAGGGGCCTCAGACAACACAACACTTTCTTTACACAGGGTAGTTTAGTTTAGTTTAGTTTAGTTGCACACAAATATACCAGGGGATAGAAACTAAAGAGTAGATAGGAAATTTGCCTGAAACCCAGTTAATTTGCCTGGTTTGACACAAGCTGCTCAGTGGTGAACAAATATTGACACAGTGAAGTCATCCTTGCTTTTCTTGTGATTATTTTTTAAGTTTCTTTAAATGTGAAGCAAATATATATATATATGCATTTTATGTTAGTTATTCAGATAATGCAGTGAAAATAAACAGAGAGAGAGAGAGAGAGAGAGAGAGAGAGAGAGAAATAATGAAAACAGAGACCTATGCAGTTACAAGACAATGACTATTCCTCATCCAGGACCCATGCTGGTTTGGGCTTGATCTCCTTTGCCAACGCTTTGTTTACTGCATGACTAACAAGCACAACGCTTACTTAGTCACACCACCCACCTGAGTCATCAAACTATAAGGGATGAGCCAGGGGTCATGAGAGTCCAGCCCTGTTTAACTGTGTATTGCTCTTAACATAGTTTTAGTCTGTGAAATTGAACACTTCAAATGGATGATTATGTCACGGTTTTTATTCTGCCTAAGTTGTATGGGTCGGGAATCATACGTTGACAGGTTCCCAACCCAGCCAGCTGATAAAGGCACGTCATGACCAGGAAGTCAGATGACAGCTCTGAAGAAGGCTGAAGTGACAGCCGAAACTGTCAGCAGGTAACAACACTGCAACAACTAATTTGTTCTATTTCATTATCTACCCTAGTATGCAACCCTCATTGACAGCAACAATGGTTCAAATTTTACCATGCAGAAGATTGCTGGAGAAGGGAGGGACAAAAATGACAAGTCTCTGCAGTGTTAATGCTGATTAAACAAACATACCTGAAAGACTAGGCCTCTCTTGTTGGCACTCTGCAGAGAAAAGCGACTGAGCCTCAAGTAATGTGTTCCATACTGAGCCAGCTCCCCCAGGAGACGGGACACACTCTCTGGGGAGGCTCCAGACACACACACACCAGGCCTGACATCAAACTGCACACACTGTAAAGAAGAGCATACAATTATCAGCCCGCATGTTGTTAGTGAGAGGGAATGTTAGTTTTTATGAGCCAATTGGGGGTGTTTTATATCACATGTGACAACTAAGTAATCGACTCTCTTCTGTTTAGTTTTTTTACATCATTGGACCGATTCTTTTCACAGAATCGGTTCCTCCGAGTTGATACATGTAAATGTTTCAAATCTTTCGAGTTTTGATACCTTTTGCAAAATATGGCATCAGTTTCTCTGTGACACTTGTTATAGTACATGCACACAGCTAGTGCTGCCCGCCCCACAAAACTTCTCTTCAATGCATTACCAGTCATCATGTATACGCTTACATTAATAAAGATAAAATATTAATTTTAATGCATTGATTCAACAACCCACTTGTATGTAGGTAGGCTATGTAAGTTCAACACGATGTTACAGAAATGTGATTTGACTGCATCGATTTGTTGTCATTCTTCCTGGGCAAGTAGCAGACGTCCCGGTTCAAGAGAACAGTTAATTCGGTCTCGTTCAGTGACTGTAGCTGCCAGGCTGTCTGGACTTGAGTCCGATTCAATCGCTTCTCGTTCACTCATACGTCCCAGTTCGAGAGAAAGGTTCAATTGATCTCGTTCAGTGAGTAGCTTCCAGGCTGTCTGTTCATTGACATCCTCATTCGAGACAATGATTCCTGCTCATTAATTGGTTGTCCTCCTTCCTATGTTATGAGCGACTGCACCACCATAGCAGGCAGTGTGAGCAGTACCCTATGATAACAGCGAGTGGGCATGGGCAGCATGAGTGGGAAAAGTCGGGGATTTATGAGCACTTGGTATGTTCTACAGGCTGACCCGGTACATAGCGGACACTAAAAAGATTTGTTCATTCATTTTTGCCCATCACTAGGTTTTCCTCCCTTCATATACTGTTGACTGTATGGCTTACACCTTGGCTGTAGATCAATTATACAATACATATATTTTAGAGTATTTTAAATATATATGATGGAATGTACCTGGTTGAGGGGGAAGGTAGTGGATGCCACTCCAATCAGTACATTGAGGAGGTTGGTTACCAGTTGAGTTTGGGAGTCCAGGGGCAGAGGCAAAAGGGGAGAGGGGGTAGCAGTGCTCACCACCCTCATCTCCCCCTCCCACAGCCGATAGAGCTGGTCAAAGGCCTCCCTGCCTCCTTCTGTTAGATAAGGAAACTCCCTTTTCCCTGGAGGACTGGTGGGATAAATAGAGTGGTATTTGGTGTTGGGTTGGAGAGAGAGACTGAAAACAGATGCTGGTGCTAAAAGTGGGACTTTCTAGTAAATGGTTAGACTGTGAACCCATTAGAAAAACTACCACACACCACGTGTCAACTTTAAGCATGTTCAGATTCCTGCAGCACAACTGGCAAATTACTCACCAGCCAACAGACTCCCAGCAGCGACGTTTCCCAGGCTCAAACGTGCGGAGGGCCTCCCAGACATCAAGCTCTGGGCTGGGGCTGGGCTCTGACTGGGAGTCTGGGGTCAGGTTGGAGGCCGACTGGAAGCCCTCATCCTCAGACTGGTCTAAACAGGGGGGGACCTGCACAGATAACCAATATGACTGATGATCTATTCATAATCATTGAGCTTTGAAATACAAATATGAGCCTATGTTCAATTTCTAGCTCAAACTGAAAATGTAATTTGCACCAACTTGGCTGTGTGGCAATATAACTTAACAGGTATTAACTTTGACACTAGCTGTAGCAATGTTAGCCAAAGTCTCCTACCCTGATTGCCAACCCAGTTACATCAGCATTGCTAGGAACAGGAGGTAGGTCCAGCCTGATGTCTAGGTCTGAGGTACGAGTGTGCTGCAGTGCTCCAAACAGCGACAGCCTGGTCTCCTTCTCAAACCTCTCCTCCACTTCAGACCTAGTCCTCAGAGCAAGCAGCCCTGTGCCTGGAGGGGCGTCCATCAGCCCCAGAGAGCCACACAGACTCCCCAGGGATCCCCATTCCTCCCCACACACTAGCCCCCATGCCCGGGCCTCCAGCCTCTGCAGCTCCTCGCTCTGGTAGCCCCAGGGCGGAGGCCTCCGCAGCACAGGCCTCTCTCGTCTCATGTAGTCCCTGCTAAATGAGGTGGGTGGCGGGGGTGCCGAGCCGGCTAGCTGCACCAGGAGCTCCAGGACTGAGTCCACCTCCTTCAGGCCAGATGATGCCCCGTCGGGCAGCCTTCCCAGCTGCTCCTCCAATCTCTCCGCTTCTTCCTGACACCCCGCCACCCGCAAGTCAAAAGAAATCATCAGGACTTTGTTTCGGGGTGGGGTGGTGGAGGTGGCACTCGGTCCTGACGCAGACCCTTTAGTGATGCCATCTTGAAAGAGCTTGGAAAGCAGGGCACCATAGGCACGTTTTTTGAGGGCTCTGCGGAGGCCTTCTCTTGAGACTCCACCCAGGGCACGGCGTTTCCATGACACCCCAGTGAGACTGCAGTCACACAGGGCCCCCAGCAGCTCAGTGATGCTGCTACTATTGCAGTTGGACGTGATGCTATTGCGGCTCGAGTACATTGTGGCAGGCGGTCCTACCGTTACTGCCTCGGCCTGTGGGAATGAAACAACATGAAGTTAAGACATTTCAATGGGTATAGGACGAACACACTAGAGACAGTGCTCGTCTCTTACAGGGTAACGTTAGCTCTAACGGCAGAGCTAACTAACGTTGACAGCTGATTTTGCCAACTGCGAGTTAGCAAGGTATACAATGTTGCCGAGCTGAAATGATGTTTAATGATAATATTTACCCTCGCGAAGGTGTTTTGAATGCTGCACCATCCCTTTCCTTTACATGCATGGTAACGCTGGTTAGCGAGCTACTGCTAACCATAGCTCACTATCCTACTTAGCTTAGGTGCCTAAGCAAGCGCAACTCAGCGAGTGGACAAGCGAAAGATAATATGTCCATAATGCATCCGTGGTATTATGTTCCAGTATATTAATATACTGTAGTGTAGCTAACAGTTAGCTAGGAGTTACCTACTTCAGTCATCTCCCCTCCCCATCGTCATCAGAACTAGGCTACAACGCCATGAGGACCCGCCCCCTTGCATATGATTGGACAACAAGATGAGCTGTCTCCGGCGATTGGCTAACCATGCTACAGAGAGCCCCCTTAATGGCGGAATACGCTGTCAATCAAGGCGATGACGATTGTCATTTGTCAGCGCGGAGTTTTGTGCTGTATTCAGGTGCTGTGGGAAAGACGAAGTATTCCAACATCCGTCTTGAAGATGCAGTTCAGCTTTCAGATCGCCACTTGGATACTCGGGGTTCGGCGATGGACTCCGATTCACCCGACTTCGCGAATTAAGACGTCACCAACAAGTGAATACCCGAAGTAGGGAATTCTATATTCATTTCAAATAAACAAAACTATGTACATTTTAACTCTTAAAATGTCATGGCAGGACGAACACAGCTACTTGGCGTTTTTCTTTGTGGTCGACATTGCAATGTTGGTTTGCTTTAAACCAAACTCAAATGTAGTACTCAAAGTGCATACGTGTGTTAGGTGTCAAAAGGTCGAAAAAACTTACCCCGGTTATTCCCATAAGACTTGAATGCAACATAATTCCCGGCAACAATGTTTGCGCGGGAGTATGCGGACGCAGTCACACAGTCGGACACAACACGCCCACTCATGGACGTGCTGAATATTACCTACCTACACACACACGCACACGCACACGCACACACACACACACACTTACTTTCATTGGTGACGGTTTGCCCCGCCCCTACAGTTTATCCACGCCTCCTTTCATAACTCATGAACCATCTGTAGACTCTTGTGGGAGGCATCATTGCGACCAGCAGAGAGTAATTTTTCTTTCATTTTCTTTGGCCAAATATACACAGTATAACAACATGTGATGCCTAAGAGGAGTGTAACACTTTTTTTTAGCTGCTGGTCCCTCTGACCCTACAGGGAGCTGATACATGCCTGTCATCTTTACTGTATATCTTCTCCAAGGAATATTTTAAGATGGCTATTTGTGAAAGCTTCATTGTTGTGGTTGTCCTAAAACCAAAGTTTAGAGCAGTGGTTCCCAAATCGGGGTCCCCAGCAAAAAAATGAGGAATAGTTTCATTTCACTGTTACTTCACTCACTAGCCGTTAATGAGAAGAGACTGGTGAAGGATGCCCTTTATCATAGGTTTCACTATCTCCGCTGTGGCTATCTTCCTGTCTGTAGTACAGACAGTTATATAGTTCCAACAGATTTGTTAAAACAAAATTCAAGTCAGATGTTACTACAAACTTTCTCAGATGGGGCAAATTCAAATCAAATGGGTATCAGGGGTCTTGTGTAAAGTTGCAGGCTAGAATGTCAAGTTGCACAGAGGAATGTGGGGTTTTCCAGAGATTAAAAGTAGACCCAATAAAACCTCCTCCTCATTTGCTCTCATGTTATCTAAGGGCCAGCCATCCATGATTAATCCCACAAATTCTTGTCAGCTTTTGAATTATTCATCAGAACAACTGTTTAAAATGGCACCACATCGTTATTGTTTTCATTTTCACCAAGTTCTCCTCCTCTTCCTCCCCAAGGCAGAGGAAATCAAAACCAAATCTCATTAAAGGGTTTGAAATGTGTCGGTGCAACACAACCTCCTGGTAAACACAACCATCTCCTGCTGATGAAGAGGTTGTCTGCTGGTGTGTGGGGCATCTCAAGCAGAGAATGGAGGCCAAGAGCATGCAGATTCTACCCATTTTATGTTTAGAAAGCTTGCAAAGAGGCTGACTTGAAATAAGTATGCTTGGTGTGCAATGTTGTATCATTGATTGCTTGAGGTGGAAGTGCATGATAATTCAAGTCTTATCATCAGAGCAATGCCAATAATGTTGACTCACCCCCAAATTATGTAAGCTACACATTTCATCAGAAAGATAAAATACAGTAGGCTATTGCCTTTGATTTCTCCACCAGTTATCAGGGAGTGTACAGTATAAGATGCAGGGGTTGTGATACTGAAATATAATCACTCTTGCATTGGCAGCAGCCCTTGAAGTTGCTCTCTCGGTGCATATCTGGGGCCGCATCTCTCTGCTCAGTTAGAAGTTGGCCTCCATGGGCCTCTGGTCTGTCTTTGATATCTCCACCCCTGCGTCGAGGTTTGTTAAGCATCCAGATGAGGCAATTTTGCCTTTCATCTTTCCTTTTTTCAATTTCATTCTTAGCTGTCGGTATTTAATTAATGTTTTCGCAGCAATTTCCAGCCTTCACTGGGGACCATGGAGAGGCTGTGCAGCTGTTTACATTTTAAACTCATTTCATGAAGACAGCCGTTGGTTTTCATTATGCATTACAAGCTTTGTGACAGGAACATATCAGCAGTCATGGGATGCTGGATATGAAGACTAATCCCACCATACAATGAGCCTCCATGCTATACAATACCGCTGGTCAAAGCAAAAGCAAAAGCCATGTTGCCAGCACTTGGGCATCTTCTACAAACAATTGTCAGTTGGTTGGTGTGTGTGAGAGTGAGTCAGAGAGATTGTTTTTCATAAATCTAGTATATATTACTCCTGCCCCTGTGTAAGCTCTTCAGTGCATCAAAGGTAGTGCTTGTTAATGACCTGTAGATACCAAAACCCACGGGTCCAATTCCTTCAACAGAAAATATGCTACTTGTAGCAAAGCAGAAATACTATTGCAGAAGGTGATTGTAACTCTTGCAATATGCATGCAAGGTGAGTCTGTCTTACTGAAACAAATCAAGGTTACAAAAAAAATGAAAGAAACACAGCAGATACGAAGGGCATATGTCTCTGAGTTTATTCACGGAGGAGTGTATGATGAAACCTTTGAGTAACTGCTCCATCCACACACAACCTTTGGAGGAGTAAATTCATCCAGCACAACCAGATCAGGTACAAGATCGATTTCTTCTGAGCTGCCTTGGATGGGGAGGAAAACGGTGGCTTCCATTCATGGTCCTGTACTCAAAATGGAGCGTCCCAGTTTCTTTTTATCGTCACAGCACATTCACAAGTTTTAAAATGGAAAAAAGGTCTCGACAACTGCACAAACAAACAGGATTTTTTCCCCAGGACTCAATGCATAGGATTATACAGTTAGAATACAGTATTTCAACATGTTTTTACAAAGGTTTATATGGTATAGGAAACAAGAAATAAAAATAATAACTGCACAGCAGTAAGAAAGGTCATTTGTCGAGTATAGATAGTCGTTGATCATACACACTGGAATAGCTTAGAAACACAGGGCAAAATATAAACACCATTAGAACAATTTTGCGCTATACTCAATAATCTACATATTGATACCCTTTTGACTTCTGACTAATTTAGGAATGCCAAACATTTTCATGGGAAACCCAAATCACATTGGCCACTGTTTTACATTTATTCATTTGGGCTTTTTGCCTTTAGCCACCAAAGTCCTACTAAGCACACACCACAGACACCCAAAGGAATTGCACACATCAAAACTGCAACCATAAAATAAATCATACTGAAATTGTCTTCAGCCTATTGGCACGCAAATGGCTGCAGCAGGGCATCTAGCATTTTTGACAGCACACAAAATATCACAATTCCAAATACATTGCTGTGTCTATAGCACTATCATCATCATAATTACCTAGGTTACCAATAGAATAATTTAGAGATGATATATATTTATATATCTATATATATCTATATATCATCCTATTCAATAAGGCACATTTTTGGTTAAAGAAAGGCTCTGAAAGAAGCGTCTTGCATCACTCTGTCAGTGAGAGGAATCAGCGGTAAACAACAGCGGTGACAAGGATGGAGTCTGTGGTCGGCATGCAATTAAGATCAAAAGCCTCCCCTGCTGATTCCATTATACAGAGTGCCACTCTGCACTGTGCTGAGTGGTCAGTGCCAAGTGCTGTTGGTCAGGATGCCAGGATGCCTTGCTGAGAAAGCAGGCAGGCAGGCTCATGCTCTGTGCAAACCTCACTGTAGCCAAGGCAGGAATCGCTAACATTCTGGGGTCTCTGGAGCTCATTATGCTCTATCACTACACACATCCATGATCGGATACAGGGATCACAATTAAATCATTTGTCAACAGGAATATAGCTAATCTACAATTTGGGGATGAAACGTAGTGGTATTGAATGGCTCAAGAAACAACAACAAACCATTCCCACCCTGTAGACACTTGGCGCTGACACTTACATATCAATATTCCAATTACTATAACAATTATGTACATGATTGAACCCAACTTCCACAATATTATACCAAGGCTAACACAATTATTATTACTCATTCAAAACGTACCATTTAAGTACCAACTGCCTCTCTGGCAAATTATTAACATCAGCAGTATTACATAACAGAGGAGGCAGAGTGATTGATGATTATTTGGAATATTACAAGGGTAATACTATAAAATGGCACAACAGAAATCAACACTACAAATACATAAATCAATAAGTTTGAGGATGTTCTATGTATTGCTGAATTGCTACTGTAGATGAATGTGTTTAGCAAGTTAATGTCACTGTCTAATGTACTGTCACTACAATGTAGTGGCATACATTGACATTATTGCAGGGCTAATATAAGTGACTGGCTCCATAGCAGAATGCAACTGTTTGTTCTTGACCCACCCTTAAATAACTAGTTTTAAAACTATTTTGTTTTAGCAAATAAAAAGATTTGAAAACAATCATTCAATAACTGAATTGTCTTTAAAAAATTCTGAAATGTATCTCTGTGCTTTAATTGAAGTGGAATGTGTCATAGCGCTATACAATAAAGGGAGACAGACTGTGCTGTTATCGATTTTCACAAGCGCGAACAGCAATCGAGCTTGAAGCGAAACTGAGTCAAAAGAAAAAAATATAATTGAAATATTTTTGAAAGTATTGGTGACCTGCCATTTAAGAGAGCTTGTTCACTGCTAGATTAGCCAATGTCCCTTTGGTCTCTGTCAAACAGCTCGGTAAAAGCGCAGGCTCCTGTATGTCACTGGGTATGAGGAATTAAAATGGCAGAAAGCGGGCGTCCCTTCGCCCTCAAGCCTGACAGTAGGCATCCTGTGTGCGCACACATCCACACGCGCACGCACTCAAATGCGCGCAAGCACGTACTTCGGTAGGAATGCACGCGCTTGCTCACATTTTGCACTTCACACACACGCATACAGGCGCACACAGGCTAATAGAAACACTATCCGCACCACAAGGCGATCCATTTAAAAAGATATTTTTTTCCTTATAAAGCTTTCCGCATAAAGACTGCACGATAAAAAAAATATATAATACAATTCTTAAAACCTTTTCTACACAGGAAGAAATTGAACATCTGATTATCTCCTGTGCCAGTGCTCCACACAGGGGCTTAATTCTCAGAGAGGTCTCCCGCACTGCATTCTGGGAACTATATTCAGTGATGCATGAGTGAGCGCATGGACCAAGGTTTGGCAAGTGAGCTTTAAGGCGTACCTATGACAGTGTAACCCATCACCCTCCCCACCCCTTTGACTCTATCTGTATTTCATTAGCCCCTGTTACTCCGCTGTGCAGACACTTAATTGTCCCAGGGCTAAGTTATACAATATATATGCCCACTCGGGGTCCCCTCTCCTTTCCTTATTCATTTGTTTCCTTCTCCAGCAGAAGAAATAAGCCCCTGTGGACAC
>CABFOS010055809.1:5804-16307 GCA_900660315.1 Diretmoides pauciradiatus | reverse complement strand
GCTCCCTTTTGGTACTGGTCCTAGGCACCATGGATATACTTCCTTCTGAGCTATAGTTTATTGACTCGTCTACCAATTTAAGCTGATGAATGCCTCCCATCAGTTCCCATCACTCTCTACTGTACATCCCAGTGTGTTTGTACTGCACCTTCTCTGAGTTGGGTTCTCTGTATCTCTCTCTCCAAGTCATCCCTTAGCTGTTCGTTGGTTTTGATTCCCTCCTCTAGCTGCTGTCTGAGGAGCTGCACTGCTGTCAGTTCTAGCTGCAGGGCATGGAGACGTTGTGCGCTGCAGTGCACACACAGACACAAAGACACACAGTGAGGCCTATTTAATCGTCTTCTCGGTCTACATTCCTTAATAATTTAATCAATTAATTAGCCTAACTGAAAATAATCTTTTCATTTTCAATAATCCATAGCAGCAACTACAAATCCTTATCACCCTACCTGTCCTGCTCCTTAACGGTCCTGACCAGGCTGGAGTAAAGCTGCTGCTCGGCCCTCAGGGCTTTGTTCAGGGCCTCGTGCTCCTCCTGCAAGGCTGCCAGGTTGGGCAAAGCCTGTGGAGAAACGAGAGAGGAGGAGACAGCATTGGCCCTAATGTCAGAATGTTAAGTGTTCTTTCCTGATGTTTCATTCAATAGAAAGGTTAGAAAGGTTTTGAGTGAGTACTTCTTGCTGGCGGTCTCCACCAATAATGGTTCTCTCTCTTTGAGGGAGGCCAGGGAGTGATCTCTCCACGCCAGCCACAGAGGTCTGATCTTGGTTATGACCAGCATGATCTTCCCCTGTCTGACCAAGACGCATGTGGAAGACCTGCTGAAAGACACAAGATTGAAATGAGTCCTTACAACAACTGCTAAAGCAGAGGTCACCAAGTTCAAATCCGATTCCTTATCCAAAGCCAAAATGTGTTTCAGTGACAAGAGTCTGACTCTGTAAATGGGTATGTCCTTACATTGATAATCTCATGCTTGGTCTCCAGGGTGGTGGTCAGGGACTCTATATTAGCAGCCTGACCTTTATTGCGTCCCTCCAGCTCAGTTAAGACTGACTGCAGCTCTGCCAGTGAAATCTGGACATCAAGGAAATAATGTGGAAGCATTGGACAAAAAGAAAAGAACAAAAAACACGTCACCAACAGTCTCCAAATTATGGACATGAGAAGTAAATGCTTATTATTCACTGACCTTCAATTCATTCTCTCTCTTCAGTGCTTTGCTCAGCGCCTCGCTTTTCTGTGCTAGCTCCTTCTTCAGGATGACGACTGTTTTCTTGGTGAGGTGAACATTCTCCACGTTATCTTCATTATTCCTCCTGGACAGCTCAACTTCAGAGTCCACAAAACAGAATCCAATTTAGAACAGAAAGGTATTATCACTCTTTAAAAATATTGAGGACCTTAGACCTAGATGCCTCACCTTCCCTTTCATCCAGCCTCTCCTGCAGGATCTGGATGGTATGTCTGAGCTCCAATACAGGATTTAGCTCCTCCTTCTGCCTCAGCTCAGCCAGGAACTGGTCTCTTTCCTGGCCACGCGCCAGAAGTTTCTGCAAAATTACAGTGAAGTTAGCAAATTAGCATATATATATTCGACTAACACAAATTCTGACCAGACCGCCGTCCGCTGAAATGCTGAAAGTAAAATACGCCTCCATTTGAAGTGATTCAAAGTTGTAATGGCGGAACGGAGCATTTCTTATAGTCCCTTTGGAATTTCCCTACCCTGTCTTGTTACGCTTGTCAGTCTGGCTTACTTTCCAGTGGAGTGACTGCATTGCATCCCAGAGGAACTTACGTTGATTAGACTGTCCTTTTCCGCCAGCAGGGCTCTGAGCTCAGCGGTCTCTAGATAACCCTCCTGGGCTGCCGTGGAACTGTGTTTCTCAGCGGTAGCAAGCTGCTGCTGTCTGTCACACAGCTGCCTCCTCAATTCCTGGATCTCCTGAGTGCACTCAGACAACATGCGGTTGTAGCGCTCTGCTGACTCCTAAGGAGACAAAAGATCAGATGAAAGCAATGTGAGGCTGACGAAGTACGTTTAGAGTTTTAAAAAAAAGTTTTGTATATTGCATATATCTTTTAATCTTTCCAATTATTTTTTCCATACATTTTCATATTTTGCTTAGCCTTTGTTCATTTTTAGTATTTCCTTCTGCTGTTATTTTTGCACACCCTGCTGTAATTAAATCATTTTCATGTTTCTTCATCCATGTTTTGCGGTAACTAAGCCAGTGAGTGAATATGTGTAGGAAAAGTGATTCAAAAATAGACCTTGAGGAGTTGGTCCTTGCTGCTAATGGTGGCCAACAGTTCTTCCACAGCATTTTCATTGTCAGCGACCAGCCTCTCCCTGGCCTTCACAGCCTCAGCCAACATAGCCTCAGTAACCTTTAACCTCTGGCCCATCTGTTCAGCCAGGTCACGGGCCTGGGTCTGTGACTGGCTCAGCATTGCTCCGGCCATTTCCTAGAAACAAAGAGAAAACTCAACTTATGACAGAATATCTAAAAAAGAGAGAATGGCATTGTGTGTGTGGCTGATGATACAGTAAAGTGTGTGAGTGAATCTACATCTAACCTCCATATCCTTAGTCTTGCCCTGAAGGGAGAGCTGTAGCTGGCTGATGATGGAATCCTTCTCCCTCAGGGATCTGTTCAGGTTATCCTCCACATCCTGCTTGGCTCTCTGCAGGTTCTTTAATGTGTTGGCAAGGTGTTGCAGCTCCACATCCTTCTCCTTAATCAGGCAATCAAAATTCTGGACAGAGAGAGAGACAGAAATTAAGTAAATTGCAGACAGATTTATCTGAAAGAAGCTGAACATCCTGAGAACACAGTCAGATTTCTGGTCTCGGTACGTCTGCTTTACCAAGAAAGGTTTTAATCTAAACAAATAACATTTTCTTGATCGAACATGGCGATCGCTTCTCACATTAATGGTTTCCTCATTGTGAGAGAGAAGGTTGTTGAGTCTCTCCAGGTCCCTTTCCTTCTCCCTTAGAGATAGCTGCAGCTGGTGTATCTCATTGTCCTTCTCTTCAATTGCAGCAAATTTCTCATCCAATGCTTGCTGTGGGAAAACAAAATGAAGAAGGTCAATATCAAAACACAGTAGTTTTTATGAGAGAAGATGACAAAGTAGGTAGAGGAAAACACACCTCCAGCGCCTTCTCTTTCTCTTTCAGTCGTTCTCGCAGCTTGGAAAGCATAATATCACTTCCTCCTGGGCTTCGGCTCTGCTCAAAGTCTCTGACCATGTTCATGTAATCCTGAAGAACACAGAAAAACAATGTAAAAAACAAACTTGCCCCAGACATAATGGAGTGGTTAATGCTGAATGTTATGTTTCCCTGCTGGCCTAGGACTAAATCCCACCAGTACTTTCTCTGCTGTGTCTACCTCTCGGCTTTCCAACAGTATGAATGAATTAAAAAAATGTTGAAGGTGAGTGGATGGTCCACTCTCCTTTGGGGGAAAAAAATCTTCTAGTGCTTTACCTAGTATAGTAGGTTATAACTCAGATTAGAAAGTAGAATCTATCTGTATATTAGATTTGAATGTGTAGTTGTGTCACCTGCAGCTGCTGCTCCTTATCGGCCAGGCTGGAGGTGAGGCGCTGGATGGTGACCTCGTGAACCTGCAATTTTCTTTTGGTTTGGTCCAGCAGCTCCTGGTACTGCTGCTCCAGAGCACTCTCTCTGTCCCCTATCTCCCCACTCAGCTTCTTCACCTGATTGTGCAGATCCTGGAGGGAGGAATTCTAATATTGTTACAAAGAACTTTATATTTTAATGGTGAAAGATATTACACAATGACTGATGGGTTTCTGCTAGAGCTACTAATGCATAAGAACGTTTTATGGTTTTATGAACTTGGTCAAGTATCAAAAAAACTACTGTACTAATAGTTTCCAGCTGGCTTACATTCAGGGCTTTGTCTCCTTTCTTCTTTTGCTGTTGCAGATCCTCCAGTTCCACCTCCAGTTGGTCTTTTGCCTGCTGCAAGTCAGCCAACTCCTGCTCCTTCCTGGTCAGGGAACGCTGTAGCTTCTGGGCTTCCAGCACCTTGGTGTGGTGTTCCCCCTGGAGTTGGGCCAGCTCTACTTGCTTTTCCATCAAAAGATTCTGTTGCTCCTCTGCTCCCTGAGGGAGATATGTCAAAATATATCTATAGAATTTCCCCACGGGGATGAATAAAGTATTTATCTATCTATCTATCTAGAAGTGAAGGCAATGCATATCTGCCGATTGGAAGGAGATTTGCTTTTCAATTTTCTTTATGAAGGTAATTCTAAGGGATTCTGTAAAAAAAACAATAAAAAACAACATGTGCCTGTATGGAGACACAGAATAAAGAGATGGGATTAGCATATAGTCACATTATCAGACAGACTGTGTAGGTGACTTGCCTGGTATTTCTGTAGTTGGGCTTTGTGTGCTGCCTCTCTAGCCTTGGCCAAAGCCTCATCTCTGTCCTCAATCTCATGACACAACTCTGAAATCTGTGCACCAAGAAAGATAGACGTGTTAGTGTGTATTACATAACACAAAAGAGTGAGGGCACACTATGGTGAGGCCTTATCACAGTAAACAGTATTTGTTACAGTCAGAATTTACTGCAGTGATGAATCAAATTACTGCCTATATTACTGTAGCATATATTGTTAGGTCAACAATAACTAGAATGAATTAATAAATGGCTGCTGTATTAACCTCACCTCTTTTTCCTTTTCTTTGAGGACCAGAGTGAGCCCCTGGATGGTTTTGTCTCGTTTCAGAGCATTTTTTGTCTCAGCACTGAGCTCATTCTCCTTCTCCTCCAACTTCCCAGACAGGTTCTGTTTTAAAGGAAAGTTAGGGAGCTCATACCCAGCAATTCCTCACTGAAAATAAACATAATTTATACAACAAAAACAGTAAAAGATTCTTGTCTCCATTCACCTTGTTCTGGTTTTGGGCATCCTCCAGTGTTTTTGTCAAGTTCTCATTAGTGCTTTTTACCAGGGTAAGCTCTTCATTCAGCAGCTTATTTTGGGACTCCAACTGACTAACCTCCCTCTGCTTCTCAGCAAAACCATAGAAAACACAAGAAAGAAAAAACATCAGTATTCAGTGATGATCAGTATGATCATCAACACAGCTGTCATCTTTCATGCCTCCTTAAGATGCCTACAGTACTTTGCCCAGCTGGGGCGACTGAACAGGTCTACCTCTAATCTGACAGGAGTGTATTCATCGTCAAATTCCTCAGTAAGGTCATGCAGAGACTTCCATTCTGCCTCTCTGTGTCTGCACTTGGCCCTGGAGTTGAGGTGGCCAGCGCTACACCTCTTCAGGACTGGGATGTGGCTCTCTGGAGGGGCAGTGACTTGCCGTCTGGAGATGCAGCGCAGGAGCTGGATCAAGTCAGAGATTACAGATGGCTGATCTGAGGACCTGCGCAGCAGGTCTCTGGCTTGAACCTTTCCTGATGGTTTAGCATTGACACCGTCTCTGGCAACGAACACCTTTAGCTCCTTGAGCTTTTGTTTGGGTGGAGTGTCTGGAGGGGTGTCAGAGGCAAAGTCTCGATTTAGGGACTGCAGGGATGTGGAGCAACTTTTGAACCCAGGGCTAGACAGTGTACCCTTACGGTACACTAGGTTATGGTACATGCTCTGGGAGCAGTGGCGCACACCTTGTAGACCAGCGTTCTTCACAGGGCCTTCTAGCGATGTCCCTGATCTAAGAGTTGGCTTCCTGAGGCCTGAGCGCCCTGGGAACGCCCCCTTACCTCCAATTATATCCAGACTCACACATCGTCTCATACGATTCTCCTTATGACCACCACCAAATTCCCGCTGACGCTGTCCATCTGAGGCCAGTAGACCCACAGCCTCCTCGTCAGGACTGTCCACTCCAGAGGACCTACAGAGGATCTTGGAACTTGTCCTCTCCTCATTGCCCTTTTCCAAGGTTGGGTTGTTTTTGTTGTACACATGGACAACACACTGGATCAGGTGTTCTTTCTCCGCCTGGAGCTTCTGGATCTTAGTATTGTGTTCATCCTGCAGCTGGCTAATGGTAACATCACATTGTACCACCTTCTCCAACTGGAACACACATTTCCCACAGAGGAACTCTCCATGACCATCACGAGTCACCTCCCAGCCAAGCACATGGGACAGGATGACTTGTAGCCTCCGCTCTGCTGATAAGCTGAAGATCCAGCGACACTGGGTTCCCACCAGACGAACCCCACACACACGACACGGATCCCTCATGGCACCTTAGATCCTGAGATGATACTCACTTAAAATCTCCAAAAAGCTTCTCACTCACACATACAAATACTGTCCAGTGCCCCATGGTTGTCAGCCATGGAATGGCCTGGCCACCTATCATTCTCTCACTGCGTCAGCAAGGAAGCGTAGTGGAGAATGACTGAACTCATACTGGTAAGGACGGAGCACTGTAAGCTCTAAGCCTTTAATAATCCCTGCTCCCGCCTCTACTCTCCCCCACACATTCAATCGGATCAAATCCCCTGGGACTCCTGCAGTGATCTGCCTTACAGCTGATGCCAGGCACCAGAATCCCTGCAGACCCTCCCTAGTATCCCTTCTCCTGGATGCCCAGATAGAGGTTATCAGACACTAGTATTAACCCTTTACAGGAGCCTCTCCAGGGGGCTGCTGGATGAGGTTGGCTGCAGTCAGTCATATGGAGCTATTCTGTCTGGCAGTACATCTTAAAATCATTGCTGCCACACATTCTGTTACACCTTTGTCCTAGAGGGGCCATTGGAAAGTCCTGTCTGACCATCACCCTTTTCTTTTACACACAGCACATAACCAACTTCTGTGTATTTCAATCATTTACAACATTTAGGATATCAATCTGACACACAGGTTAAACAGAAAGGTTTGTTTCTTCTTTTCCAATAAAGAAAGATGGCCATAAATAACCCTCAGTGTCTCCAGACAGCTTAGTAATCCAGTTTTAACACTGTGACCTGAGACCAGACGCCAGCTCCTAATCATGGACACTGTCCAGCGAACAGCTTTTGTCTACTTTGTAAATCAAGAGGTTTCTCTTATCAGCTTGGACACTGTTTTCACTTTAAAACTGTTTGGAATTCTCACTATGAAATAGGTGCTTAGGAAACTATTTTTGCATTTGTAGTGACAAAACACTGGCTAGTCTAGCAGTGCATGAATTCCTAATTAGAGCACAACATTATTTCACTATTTCACTACCACCTATAAAACATCAAAACACATCATCCATCCATCCATTGTTACTAAATGGCAGAGGTTTGTAGATGAGTAACTGAGAAAATTCTTACTACAGTCTACCATAACAAAGGCAGAATACAGAGTTGAAGCAGTGTACAAAAATAAAATTGTACCAGCGACATACTGAGTGGGAAAAAAGGAGTCCTAACATGCCAAAGAACATTTCCTGAGGGTCAAAAGATACATACACCATCCTCTGAAAGACAGGCTATGTTCTTTGTTGTGCAACACAAAGCTGTCTGTATGTGTGTCTGTCGATGTTTGTGCTTGAGTGACTTGACACATTAATGCCCACGCATTAATGTGACAGTTGAATGAGTAAGTTTATGGTTTGAGGCCATAACTTGTCAAGGACTAAAAGGGAATGACATAACAAATAGAGTCTCCTCGAGGACAAAACAAAAAACAACAAAAATATCTCAAAACATGGATGAGTGAAGCCAAGCAAGCGGGTTCTAAGTGGTCAGTAAGAACGTCAGTGTATCAATCACCTTACGACACAACACACAGATATTGAGAAAGGAAACATCCAGACAAAACCAACCTGAGGGTCCCTTTGTGTCTTGCCCTTGCCCTCTCTACATAGCTCATCCCTTAGTGCCTAGGGGGGAAAAGAGACATTATCAAAGGTCACTATGCAACTATATCAAATCAGGAGTTCATCAGTCCTTGTTCTAGGCTTTTATAAGGGGTGGGCAAGATTTACTCATTCATGACTTTCATCTGAGGCCTGTCCATCGAGTTGCAGGATTAAAACATACATCTATAGGAGGAGGACTGGGTATCATTCTCTTTTTCTGGCACTGATACCAGTATCGATACCAAAATAATAACACAATTTCTTTCGCTACTTTGACTTAAAGCATTTTAACCTATTTATGACTATTTGCCAAACTATTTGCCTCTACAAAAAATACATATCATTGTAAGTAAGATTTTTACTGACCTACAGCACAAAATCACCATAATATATAGGAGTTTGATAGGGTCATTGATCAATACCAATGACTCAATGATTACTTTACCAGGTGCTGAGATTCCTGGCTTTCAAAACTCACTTTCAGGCCTATATTGTTTTGCCAAAAAGCTCTTTATTCACTGGCATTACATGACCCAAATTAACAGACGGACGCTTAAGTGCCATTGCTGCCTTGTTTGTGTCCAATGGGATGTGCTCCATGGTACAACGCGGCACTGATTCACATGCTTCCTGGTCACCATTTTGCTTACCCTGGGCGCAGAGTGGACACGCGGTTGACTGCTAGCAGCTGTAACTGTGGTAACATCCAATGGGGAAAAATGTCAACGTAGATGAGAAACATGAGCGCGCTACATTCCTCAGTCCTTCCAGTCCATAGTTCCTTCCACTGATCATCTTCTGACCTTTTGCATTTTTTAATAATTTAGTGGCTTTTATTAACTACTGTGTGACAGACTGCTGGACAGATGTCCCAGATATTAAGTGATTTTACCAGGATGGGTTTCCACATAAGTAGAAATACTGTACACTAGCGGTTACAGGCTTTCAAAATTGAGAACGACATGAATTGAGAATTTAACTCATAATTCATCAGATTGGACAAAACTCACCTGTTTTCCCCCCCTATGAACAGAGCAATTACATTAATGGTTTATAACTGGACACTAAGGACATTCCATAGTGATGCAAAATTCATGTAAATATTATTAAATGAAATAGGATTACAGGTAGGTAGATAAAATCTTTTTTTAGCCATAGTTACAGTTAGGGATGCACGATATATCGGCTGATAATTACTCGCATTATCGTTATCGGACAGATATAAAAATTATTCCCGATATGTCATGCCGATATGATGACACATTAATGATGTGCCAACCACATTGATGCGTTGGTGTAAAAACAGCTCTTGTTAACCTACACAGGACAAAATGCCTGCGGTGTGGAGAGAAATCAGGTCATAACAAAGCAGTGTCTGCATCTGCACCCAGCATCACAGTTACTGCATGGTGGAAGGTAAACCCTACTGGTGGAAACTGGTATTGCAATATCGGTATCGGTCTTGATATGGGTCGATATGGAAATAATCGGTTATTGGATATCGGCAAAAATTTCAATATCGTGCGTCAATAGTTACAGTACTTTCGATAAGTACTTTTATTCTCATAGTCAAAGTCAACTTTATTTTGTTGTACAACTGTAGAAATAAAACACTGGCCCCAAATCCCCAAGAGCAACCATGAGCACTGTGGCAAGGAAAAGCTCCCTAGTGTTTTAGCAGGAAAAAAGCTTGGGATTGACACAGCTCAGGGGGATACAGTACCATCCTCATTTGGCTCACAAGTAATGGGGAGTACTAAATTGGTGTCTGAATTGATATGGAAATGAAATAATAAAGTGCAATTGACTCATATTGAGGCTACACCCTTCTCCATAATAACTAAACAAAGTAAAATCCCCATTTGACTTCAGCAGGTGCAGAAGCAGAGCGTCCTGCATTATGAAGGACCCCACCCACCCTGCAAATGGACTGTTTGCCCCCCTCTCCTCAGGCAGAAGGCTGCGTAGCATTAAGGCCAGAACATCAAGGCTTAAAACCAGCGATTTCCCCAGAGGCTGTGAGACCAATGAACTCTCTGCCTCACTGACTGACCTCACAGCCTCCTTTTTCCTTGTGCTGCTACTGTTTTTAACACGCTGCTCTGTTTTTTTTAAACTATTACTACATTTACATGTGCGCAATATTCCGGTTTCTGAGCTTACTCCGGTTATGGTCAGATTTCGAAAAACCAGGTTTACATGGACAATGACCATCAATACCCCAACCATATTCCTGTATACATGATAAACCGGCGTATTCCGAAAGTGCCTCTAGCCAGACGAAATGCACATGCGTGCATTCCCACACGTATCGCAAACTTCTAGTTAGCTACCGTAGTTAATTAGTTGTGATACCAACATCTGTTGAAACCGATCTGTCATTTGGAGACCCGCACGTCAATATGCTTGGAGTCAACATGGGCAGGTTTCATAGTCTATATCTGCTGTGGATCGTGATTTATTTTCATTAACAAATTCCCCCCTCTGATTTTTTTCACAAATCGCTCCCTGAACACATCCATCCATCCATCCATTATCTACCGCTTAATCCTCCACAGAGGGTCGCGGGGGGCGCTGGAGCCTATCCCAGTTGTCATAGAGCGAAGGCAGGGTACACCCTGGACTGGACGCCAGTCAATCCA
>CABFOS010055800.1:0-11055 GCA_900660315.1 Diretmoides pauciradiatus | reverse complement strand
CCATCAAGGAGCCATGTCCAATATTGTAAGTTCATCTATCTATCTATCTATCTATCTATCTATCTATCTATCTATCTATCTATCTATCTATCTATCTATCTATCTATCTATCTATCTATCTATCTATCTATCTATCTATCTATCTATCTAATCATTTCCTAAAGCCTGAATACAAACTGCATAACTACATAGCTTTCATGAACAATCATTAATAATTATAATCAGGTTTCATATAATGTAAAGGTAAAATCATGGGTTGAAAGTGCAGTAGCAGTTGAAAGACTTTTTTTTAGGAGAAATATTCTAAAATATGGATTTGGGTCTGCTATAAAACATGCTGTTATGAACCTGTTCAATCACTGCATTGTATTTCTTCCATGTACAATTCCCCCTACAAGGATTCATGTCATTTTGAATTGGTAGAGGAACATAATGAGAACATTCTTGACAAATGAAAACTGTTCCTGTCAGCTGTGAATGCTTGCAGGGAAACAGCAAACACAACACTACAACAGTTGTGGTAAAAAGGCCTTTTCAGAGATGGTGGGCGGAGATGAAAGAAAACACCAACCACTACTGACGCTTTTACGCTGTTCACAACAAAAACCTGAAAATGACCACCCACTGAAAAGATGACTCTACTTTGCAGTGAAAGCCACTATTTAATACAAAAAACTTGGGGGAGACATCAATGACACCACTCTAACTGTGAAAGAGAAAATCTATTCACCATATGGGCTGCAATATAATGTCCGCCATGGCATCAGACTGGTTCGAAAGAAGGAGAAAGACCAGCGGAGCAAGGAAGAAGAGAAGATCACATAAGAAATAATCTTTTATTAGTCCGGTACTGTTAGGTAGTCAGATAAGTAAAAGACAGGGAGAGGTGTGTGGACTTCTTCACGCTTGATTGACAAAGGAGAGCAGTGAAAGACAGACTCTGATTTCCAACTACAAGACACCAGATGCACGTGGCAGGGACTACGGACCATAACGGACTATAGAGGTAAATCTCCCACCACCGTGTGTGCTGACTCCTCTCTGGCAGAAGACCTGAAGACTTAGACTTAGACTTAGACTTGCTTTATTGTCATTGCTACAAGAACAACGAGATTATATGCAGCAGTCCCCAAGAACCCCCCTGAAATCTTTCTATGCACATTTCGAGGCTAACGACTAACAGATTTGAGCACCCACACCAGAGAGGTTTTAAAGACCTGTGCTGACCAACTAGCCCCAGTGTTTACCTCTATATTCATCTTATCCCACGTCTATTGTACCTACATGCTTTAAAAGATCGAGTGCACCAACCCTGCCTGTCTAAATGACTACCGCCCTGTAGCCCTGACCTCCGTGGTGATGAAGTGCTTTGAGTGGCTAAACAAGGACTCCATCTGCTTCTCTCTTCCCAGCAATCAACAGCGCAACAGACGATGCCACCTCCCACGTCCTACACACCACCCTATCCCACCTTGACATCGGCACTGTGAGACTGCTGACTACAGTTCAGCTTTTAATACCATAGCCAGGCTGGCCACCAAGCTCAGAGACCTAGGACTGAACACCTCCCTCTGCGACTGGGTGCTGGATTTTTTAATTGGAAGACCCCAGGTGGTGAGAGTGGGCGGCTGCACCTCCAACACCATCACCATTAACACAGGAGCCCTGCAAAGCTGTGCCCTGAGCCCCTGCAGTCCTTCCTTTATACATATGACTGCATGGCCACACACAGCTACAACTCCATCGTGAAGTTTGCAGAGGGTGGCATGGCCAGCTGAGCGGACCACCGGGACAACACTCCCCACCCTGCAGACACACACCAGGGCACATAGGATTATTAAGAACACTACAATGGACTGTTGAGACTGTTCTGGTCAGACAAGTGCCTCTGCAGTCACATGGTCAAGACAGAGAGGCCAATCAACCAGCCAACCAAAAATGACTGCTGCCGTTGCAACATTTTTTGCACATGTACATACTGTACTGACTTTCAGATTGTTTATTTTTTCAATTGTTATATTGTTTATGTTGCTTTTCTTACATTGTAGAGGAAATTTTTGCCCCCCTTTCTTAATTATTCTTATTATTATTATTATTTCTCTTTTCTTATGTTTGTCTGAGTCTTCTATTTGTGAAAAAAATTGTGAAAAATCAATAAAAATATTTGAAATGCATTGTAGCATCTCCTAGTTTAGTCCCCTTTTCCTTTCCTATCCCAGTTTTCAGAGTCTGGCACCAGACATTTCACTGCGCTCACTGTTATAACTGTGCATGAGATAAATAAACCCTTTGAACTTTGATTGAACAGATCAAGTCAAATCATTTAGGCTGTTATTATTACAATAGGCAAATGCTACAGCTTTAATAATATTTATCTGAATTGCATTGCTTGTTATTACACTTAAGAATGACAACAGCAAAAGCCAAGTGGTGAGGTCAAGAGGACTTCCTGGTAAGATATTGCAAGATTGTGCCATGGTGATTGAAGTGAACGGCCACTGTTCTCTGAAGTGTCCTACAGTAGTTTCTTGTCATAACTGAAAAGCTTATAAAATATAAAGTTATAACCTGTATAATAGCAATTAATTTGGCCCCACGAGTAAACCAATGGTGGATGGATGATTTTCAAAGAATAAATTGTCCTGACTTTGTACTTAAGTTTAAATGTGACAAATGGTACCTTATAGAGGAATATTCTTCAGTTTCAGTTGAACATTTTGCCTTAATAAACTGGCAATCTGTCATTCACAATGGAGTATTATATTTAATACATTGCATTTCATGAAATCATTAATCATTGATGAATGTGCCATGTAGCTATTACATGTATAGTCTATGTGTTATTAACTGGGTTTTCAAGGAAGGTGGTGTGTGTGTGTGTGTGTGTGTGTGTGCCTCCCTGAGGACACCAGTCTAACGGTTCAACCTGTTCCTCCACTTCAGCCAAGCTCTCCCTGCAGTTGATTAACTTTGTGATCCATTAAGTGGCTTTATCCCCCAGTAGGGAGAACGTGCCCTCCAGCCTCCCCTCTGAGAATTAGGGGAATCCCTTAGACATCATCAAAGGGACTCCAAGGTGAACTTCCTCAGAAGCTTAGGTTAAGAGAAGGTAATGGACCCGCCGCTCTGTTTAATGGTATGAAATGCAAAGCAGTTCAAATTGGTAAGGACTATTTGAGTATTAGTTTTAATTAGAACAACATTAACAACACTTTCACTACACATATTTGAAATACATCACAATAGACATTGCACCCGCAGGCTCAGCTCATTTTCCCAAACACAGTTGTAAAGGTCAGTCAGAAAAATCATATGGTCTTCCTCTTCCACTCTAATCCAGTACCCAGCCTATGGCCACACAGACAACCATGAGTTGGTTGCATTTATGTTTTTATATTTCTGATTGTTCGTGATTGTTTTGCTGCATCCACGTTTTGTGTTGCCAAGCAGTCTAAATTTTGACTGATTTTGATTGATGGTCTACTGATGGTCTACTGGTCTACAATTTAAACAGGTTTCTCTCTCCTTATACCACACATATTTCTCTTGAGATGCAGATGAATACTGTGTAGGCTAACTACTTCGCACAGTAGGAACTATTTTTTACCAACCACTAAAACCACATCACAGGTAAGATCACCTCCAAGTCCCGATTCTGACACAGACGGCATCATGGTCATCAGGTACATGAATACATTTTAGAGATGTATGTGACTTGTGTGTTTTTCTTGGAGTAGTTGTCTCTATATGGAACTTGTCATTCATGTATAAACTATGCAATATTTTATGATTTGTATTGCAACCTTTCTCAATCTATTTTATTATTATTCCATTTTACAGCTAATATTTTAAAATACTTACCTGTAGCATTTTCTGGCATACTTACTTACATCTACATATCATGAGATGGCAATACCATTTCTAAAGCATGTTTTGCTATTTGGATGGCTTAGTGCCATGAAATGAGGCTAATGTGGAACCAGTGATGTGAAAAAAACAACAGTTTTCAACTCAAGTGAATGAAGTGGCACTACCGCAGAACTTGAAAAATACCTCTGGACGAGGGCCAGGCGATAAACCGGAAATGTACCAAAACCGACTTCTTATCGACAACTCGACACGATAATTTCAATAAAATTATCTACACAACATTCATGCACGCACATTATGAGCTCTACAGTAGATACAGTAGGGTTGCCAGTTCAGGTTCAATTGATTTCAGGTGATTTACACCATTACCTAATATTGAACCTTTTGTTTTCCTGCTGAACAACATTGGAATATGGTATATACTGTATCTAATGCTGCTGTTCTTAATAAGCCACAGGTTGCAGCCAAGTGTACTATATGTGTCGTTTTCTTTTTTTACTGACATAAACAAACAATGCAACTTTCGCATTTGAGACAAGAGGAGGGAGAACTGAACGTAAGTATCAGTCATCAGATTATCAGGATACTGCAATTAAGACATGGCCTTATGTTAAGTTGTTGTTAAGGTCATATTCAAAGTATTAATACTACTAAGTGGAGTTTATTGTGTGGAGACCTGCAATAATGCATGCAAGGTGACAACAACATAGGGTATGTTGTTGATTTTCACAGCTATGATCCTTTTATCGGATAAACTGTAAGTTATTTTGGGAGCGACAAATACTAAGGGCAAAACACAACTGCAGTTTATGAATGAAATGCCTGATATTGCTTGTGAGCAAGCACACTGCAGTCTATTCAATCACTCATTCTATGCAGGTGAATATTAACAGAAGCCTGCGATGCATATTAATTGCTTAATCAAATTATTCTTATAATCAAAATCTGTCCAACCAAAATTTTACATTTCTCCCCCAGTAGAAAAAACTGTTGCTCTGCACTCTAACAAGTTTTGCTTCTGTGGTCCCTGTAGGTTGGTAGGTTGCAACGCCATAACTTTCATCTCAACTTTTCCCCAACAAGCATAGACAAGGTGCGAATGTGGCATGAAATGAGCTACGGAAGCAGGGCCAATGATATTTAATTAATAGTAGGCCTGACTGGAGAGCCGAGGCTCATCTGCTGCATGTCTCATCCAATATGCATGATTTACAAGGGGGCTTCTTGCCACAGCAAACTTACCACGCAATGAGGAGCATCAGTGTGAAGTGGTGTACACAACCAGCACGCAGAGGAAGCAAGTGATTTAAGGCTATACTGGGGATGAATGCTATGTAAAAGAATATGTTATGCATAACACAGTGGAGAGATGAAAACTTCTGAGATTGCTGTCAAATTAACTTACCATTAAATTATTTTTTATTTTAGCTTTTTTTTGTTTCTTTCAATCCTTGCATATCCGGATTTGGGTTAAAAGGTCTTTCTTAGGTCATCTTGAAATATTTATAAGCAAAGCAATGTATAAACACCTTTGTTGTTTTGGGAACCATTGAGTTGCAGAGGACAACTTATTTTCCAACAGTAAAAATATGCCTATTTACAGTAAACCCCTTCCCTTCTGTTTTATTCATGAATATGTACTATAAAGATGGATCTTGTGCTACATTTATTTAACAGTTTACATAATCCCGATTTGAAGTATAGTATGTTTAAACTCTTCCAAAACTAACTGAATTACTTTTCATTAAAGGGCATGAACGCACTGCATCAAAGAACACTGTGTTACCCAACTCTGTTCACAACTCCAGGCGTCTGAATTTATTTCCTGTGTATTTGGAAAGTGTTACTCAAAACAGCATGCAAAATGTAATTAGCTGCCAGAATTCATTGCAAACAGGGATGCAAATGGTGACACAAATATCTTGGTGAATGGGTATATTTACATCCAAATACAATATATTGTTATGACAATGAATTTACCCAGTATGCCCCAATAAGTAAGTGTAAGTCAATTTAAAGTTAAGTTCCTACTAAAAGGGTTTTGCAAAAATCAGTCCATATTTCTGTGCCAATATAGTGTACTTGTGTTTTTCTATAATGCAAGCAGGGTACTATTGAGGGTTCAGAAGAGAATTTGATACCAAATAACAAAGCAATTGAAGCAATAAATTGGTGCAATAAGTTATATACCTTCTGTTCATGTTATTGTACTGTCGTGTCTGCATATTGACAGACTTAGTAAATTGCCTTGAACAGGGGTCAAAACACTATACACATAGCTCTTCAGGACGTGGCCTTCCTGGCAAATATCCAAATCTAATTTGAACATAACAGGGGTGTTATGATAACTGAAATTGAAATGACCAGGTTTTTTGGGTGGGGTCCCCAAGCCCCCGATTAAAGGTTTAGATTCCTGGACCTCGCTAAAGAGTATGGTCTGGCTATAGCCCTGGTGTTCTAACATTGAAAGAGAGTTGAACGTACAGTAGTAGCAATGTCTTCATTTACCTTTACACATCTGTAATGCTAATAGAGTAAAAGGCAGCATATTCCTTTTCCAAGAGTCTCTCCTCTAAGAATTCAGCAGGTGGAGGTAACAGAGTGTCATTTTTCCTGCCTGGGCCTCCTGTCAGCCCCCCAACATTGCCCACGTTACATTAAATAAATGGCTGGCTTTTCTCAGGAGTCCACAGCAGCGTTATTAAACTGCCTACCTATGTTACGATGATAGATCTCACCCAAACTTTGGACCCCCAGCAAACCCAAGTTACCCATAAATGCAGAACATAGAGAGATTGCTTGTGCGGACAACCGGGAAAAGCAATGAAATCAGGCTCCCCACAGCTGACTGGGTCTCCATTTGGACAAAGGAAGGGAATGGCCGTTGCAGGGAATGGAATTATAAGTAGCCAGCAATGCAAGCTGACCATGGATATTAACATGGCAAAGGTGGAGAGATGGCTCAATTGCTCTTACTAAAAAAACTTACTGAAAAAAAATCCATGCAAAATTTTTTAAAGGAAATGTCACATGATAAGAATTCTGTCAGTGAATGTGTCCTGAAACTCATGAGTAAAAAATCCATCAAAAAAAAAAATCACCACCAAAGAAATCCACATGAACAGTAAACAATTTGTCTTTAAATGGATCAAAACTCATAATCAAAATAGTTAAATTGTTCAGGTTACTATGTGTAAACCATTGCAAAATCATGTAATGATCCATCATGGGTTATTACTGTATACGATCGCCAATTCAATTAATTTTGAAATGGCAACCAGATGAAATATCTTTATAGCTATAAGCTCAGTGAGATTCTAATCCCACAAGATACTTAACACTTAAAGCCAAACAAAGCCACATGCATGAGTATATTATGGCTGACACAAAACAAAACAGGTTAACTCTAAGTAAGTAGTAACACATAAAATAACTTTACACATATTATAAGTCACAGCAAAACTGTACAGTGCAGGCTACAGGTGATTAATTATGTAACAGCCTGCTGACAGAAACCAGAGAACCTAAATCTGTTTCTGCCTCACAGTCACAATCATGTCTGCTTCCCAATTTCCCTCCAGGCCTTAGTGACAAGCCTATAGATGGTGAGCGTGATAATGGATGGGTCTAATGGTCAAGCCTGGACCGCACATTAGGATTCCGGTCGATTCTGAGTATTGCACACAGGAACTGCTGCCAGCAATCAATGCTAGGCTAATGTGCGAAAAAGGAGTAAGTTGAATGTCAGTGTTGCTAATCAATAACTATTCATTTTCAGCAACCACATATCCACAAATAGGACACTTAATATTGTGTGATTGGATAATTACCATGCCCAATTAAGGTTGTGTGACACTAAACGATGGATGGTAGATGGAAAGCATCGGCTGCAAGGTGCTAATGGAGACACGCGCCAGACTCTGATCGACACTGGGGAGATGGATCTTGATGTCTGCAAACTGTGGGACGCCAGCTAAACCTGCTGCAGTCAGATAATCCTCTCTCTACCTCCACGGTACCAGAGATAATGGATGTCCATCCTCTCAGATTCTGCTCTAACAGGAATATGCTGCTCCAAAGGGAAAACAGATGAGAACAGAGGTTTACACCCACTACATCTGTTGTTAGTCTTCCAGATTTGTCATACTTATTTACATTCTTTTTTTCTATTGCTGACTTTTTCCCAGAGAAATAATTAGCTGTGATATGGTCGCCATCTTCAACAAATTAGTAATTTTCTTTTTCTTTACAAATATAGGAGAAAAACTAAAGGTTTTACTCCACATTTAGCTCAACTGCAACCTCGTTTCACAAGCCCAACCTTTTAGTAAGCTCAGGATGACTGAGCTGGTCTGAACAGATTTTGGGATGATAGGGACAGAATGTTACAACAGATTATCTTGTAGTGTGGTGGAGTGACAACTCAATCTGATTCCTCCGAGTCCAGCTGGATGTAGCCTTGCCCCTTCTGAAAATTGTAAACATTTTTGTGTGACTCAAACGTGCACATGGTCCACTATTATAATAGCATCGTAGGCTATCGAGGCATTCAAACTTTTTTAAATCATCTGTGGGTGGATCTGACTTCCTGACCGTACATGCAGCTGACACTTGTTTGTCATGTCTTGTCAACAACACCGGTCTATTAAAGATTTGTCTCAAAAGTTTCTTCCCAACTACTGAAAGAACTTCTCAACCAACCCTCAAAATAGATTCAACCATCCTTGTCTGGCTACTTCTCTCCTTGATCACACAACACCCCATTCCTGCTTACTACTCCTTGTGTAATATGCCACCACCAATGCCTGACTCTAAAACCTAATGTCACACCTCCCACACTGCTTATTTATCTTATGTATCACTTGAATGGACTTTTGCCTGCTGATACTTTGCAAACCTTTACTCTACCAACCATAAATAATAGATTTGCCCTGGAATAAACCAGTGGTGAGTGGGCATTTTAAACCAAGATCTAAATTAAGCCTTGGTAATGATATTTATATTGAACTATTGAACTATGAACTATTGAACTATGTACAGAGTATACATGTACTGTACTCTACACGAATGTATATCTCACATATACATATAGGTGATAACAGTACTTGTGAAAGTGTTTAAGTTACAGTATCATAACAGAATTCCATTTCTTTTGGTTGCTGGTAGATGCACAAACAAGTTCAGTACCAGGCAGAAATGAAAATTATCCTTCAAAAGCTAATACATAATTATGATATAATTACCATTATTATAATGATTGTTTAATTTTGGGCAATTTAGCACCGTATTGTTCACTTTTAACTGCTGTGTAATAATTGTATTAGTTGTATTGCCATGATATACTGAGAATTTCCACAGACTTGAGACAGGGGACCATTTATGTGTTATCATGATCGCCATTTCCCTAATTGCCAAGTGAGACCACCTTTTAAGCAGACATTTGAAGACATTGACGATATGGGTGTTTAATGTGAAACAGCCTTTTCGTTTTTGTCTGTCAGTATTGAAGGTACATGGGCACAGATTAACTTAAACCAACAACAGGCCAGAATTACTACACTACAATATTAAATGTCACCTCAAGTTTATATTGATTTTAGTCCTGGAGTAGCTCTAAAAAAAATTCCAATCTCTGATTCCAATTTAAGCAAATTTGAGTTAGTCAAGTGGGATATTTTAATCTAGAGATAAATGCAATCATATCCATGCAATTGGCCATAAAAAAATCTTGCAGCATTTCCACACTACTACTCCCATCCACCTGCATGCTGCCAAAAAGCTCCAAAACAGAAGAAAATGAGACTGTAATTCATAATCCATTGCATTAGCACATTTTCCCATATAAAAAAGCCACAAAGACCCGAAAGATCCAACATAATGGAAAGTTTTGTTGATGGTGCACACGTAATGACACCTAATTCGATTGCCAAGGCTTGTTGAGGCTGCTACACTGCCCATGTTTCCATTGGATTAGAAGAAGGTCAATGAAGATCTGATCTGGACTGCCTAAACTGATAAATAATTAATAAATATTGATGAAATAACATGTTATTGCAGCCTTATCAGTAATGAACATAAAGTAAAAGGGAGCTACGTATATGTATGTTAATGAAATTTTTAATGAAATTTAATGAAAAAAATTCTGATACAGGATATAAGTCCTCTACATCAGACTCAAAACAGTAATGAACAATGTACTAAAAAACATGAAAATACACAATTGAATACATATTACATGAATTAGAAAGTAATTAATTACAAAATAAACAACAAAACATAAGTCCCACAATCAGAACTTTGCCTTGTAGTTATATAAAAAGTCTTCATTTGACCAATATTTATCTAGTCTATTTTTAAAAGCATTCACTGATGGAGCCTGCACCACTTCTTCCGGTCGCCTGTTCCAGATAGTTTAGATAGTTTATTTTCGGTCCATTCAACAAAACATGACAATACACACATACATTGAGTTGTGGTAAGAAGGGCCGAAAAGGTGTAGGCTGAAGCCGCAGCTTATCTTGCCTACCCATGTACTGTAAATAAAAGAAAATTACAAAAACAAAACAAGTTAACGCAATTTAAATCATGGTATTTAACTAAACTGCAAACAGAGAGAATTTTAGGAAGATATTTACAAATGATCGTGTTCGTATATAATACATACATATATACATCCATATTTACATATATATACACACATATAATTCAATATACCATAAATACACCATATTAGACAAGTAAATCCAGTTGTTACAGGTTAGTAACAAATGCATTGGTCCTTACAATTTACCAATAGGTCCTATACCACCCGGTGATTTCCAACACCCATTTCACCCCCATACCTCCCGAATATCAAAACTTTGTATTTCTTTTTAAACAGTTTCAAGTTTGGACATTGCTTCATTTCCACATTCATTCTGTTCCACAGTCTCACCCCACATTAAAAGATTAAAAGATCTGCCTGTTGGATACTCGGATTAGTGCCCCTAAAACTGATATTGATCATAATATATTATAACAAAAAGTAAAGTAGGGACTTGAGGGATTTAAAACACACTGTAATAATTAATAGTTTGACCTCCGAGACTCACCATGTTAATCAAATATGTCATTTTCAATTGGGTTGTGGAATTGCATTAATAGTGAAATTCCTCTAAATGGGGAAATGGAGTTATTGGGATCAGG
>CABFOS010055798.1:0-11427 GCA_900660315.1 Diretmoides pauciradiatus | reverse complement strand
CCTCCCCCCCCCCCTCCCCCTCTCCCTCTCCCTCTCCCTCTCCCTCTCTCTCTCTCTCTCTTTCTTCCTCTTGTTCTTGTCCTAGATGGAGGTTTTGCGTCAGACCTTGGGGAGCGTTTAGTCAGACAGCTCTCGTCTCCACAAGGAGAGTGAGCTGGTACTGTCCAGTATCAACCAGTTGGTCCAGGAACACAAGTAATGCCTTGATGCACACTACACAACTGATGAAGTCTGTCTGCACTTGCACTATAATTGGTTTCATCATAACTGTAGCTAATGCACATCATATTATTATGTTATTATATCGTAACTCTGTTGCAGGCAAGCAAACAAAAGACTGGCAGTGAAAATGAAAGAGCAAAGCAAGAAGATCATCCATCTCACAGCCGAGAAGGAGTAAGTGGACATATGGAAGTTATATTTATGTGCTTTGTTCTCAAAAGCAACAGTGTGTGAAATGCTGTGCATTGCTGCAGAAATGATACTTTGAATGCATGTGTGCGTGCATGTGCAGTCACCTGCAGGAGAGTGTGGAGGGTCTGCAAATTGAGGTCAGGAGACTAAAAGCTGAGCTTGATGAGAAGAGGATCGAAGTGGAGAGGTTCCAGGTATATACCACTCAAATACACTGGCCAAAATTCACTAATATTGTGGTGCAATGTCAAATTGTCACATTGATTTTCACTTTTCATTCAGGTAAATTAGTCACACAAACACATTGAAGCCTATGCTTGTGTCAGAATCAGTCAAAAATACAAATGTTATCATGATAAATAACACTTTAAACACTGTAGTTGTAACAAGCTGATCATCAGGTTTGATTAACTGTTATTAAACAAATTGCACTGAAACCCATCATGGCTATGATACAGGGCATAATATGTATTTTATAAAACATACTACATTGTAAATAATTAGAAATGTGTTTTAGAAATGTTCATGATAGCCGCTGGATAGTTGCAGCTTGGCCCGAGGAAGAGCTATTACATTTTGGAGTGGATCTGAATCACAGGTCACCACAGGCGACATGCATCCTGGGCGGAGGTCTGCGCTCTCTGAGCGCACCTTTCTAGTTTTTATTATTATTCATACACATCTTCATATGCATCACAACCGCACTGCTTCTACTTATATATAATAAGCACACAATAATGCCATGTTCCTTTGCTAGGCTATAGCCAGTGAGTATGACCAGTGCCCTAGATTGAACTGTACAGCACATCATGTGTAATATAATATGTAAATATATGGGGGAAACCTATTAGTCCTTTGACCAAGTTTACAAGTGAGACATTGCAGACTGTGACCTGAGACAGTCA
Source organism: Diretmoides pauciradiatus (assembly GCA_900660315.1). NCBI lineage: Eukaryota > Metazoa > Chordata > Actinopteri > Trachichthyiformes > Diretmidae > Diretmoides > Diretmoides pauciradiatus. The sequence goes on along the minus strand of CABFOS010055798.1, from coordinate 10,108 downwards.
GTGGATCAGTGACTTTGGCTCTGATCATTCTACTCTGCTCTCTGTGAAACTTTGACAGTCCTGGCAAGGACCCCAGATCTATACAGATCTATACAGACCCTGGTGACTACATGTTCTCTGCTTTTCCTCTGCTTGGCTCCAGGGACAGTGTCAGTGACAAAGCAGTGAGCTCTCAGACAGAGTGTGAGTGTTTCTGGAATCAATCGGTCAATACACACACTCACCAGCACATCACAGACAGTATCATTGAAAAGCAAAGCTACTGCATAACTCCCAGGATTTTATTGGCTGTCATGTTGATTTGTCTTGTTCTGGGATTAGCATAGGCCTCAATGTTTTTCTGTGGCAAATGGCCTGTGTTTTTCTTCTGTGAAATCAGCGGCCTGAGAGCTCTGAACAGCCTGCACATCGGTGTTTGAAGTCCCCCATCCCCCCGTGCTGGGCCTCTGGGCCCCGCTGGGCCCTGCTGCTAATGCAGCACTAGAACATCTCAACCACTCTTTCCATCTCCCAGACCCGAGGCTCTTCTTTACATACAGCCATTTTTACCACTCCTCTCTTTATGCACCCAGTATGACCCCTACTGTAATCTGTTCCACACTGGCCAACCTGTTTCGTCCACCACCACAACTAATGGCTATAGCTTGTTAACACTGAAGACACATTTGTGCATTTAGCCAGGGAATCTTGAGGGTCACCGAGGATAGCAGTGATGAAAGGACAAGGTCTCACTCACAGCTTGGTTTGTGCCTATTGGGTAGGAAAATGTCCACCCACCCAAACCAAGGACATTCTCTTCCCTGGCCAGACAGACAGTCAGTTTTTAGTGTCTGTTTACTGAGACCAGATAGGACACTCTCGCAAAATATATCACTCAAGCCATCACCATGGAAACTGCCATCTTTTTCTAAATCGAATATGAATTTTATATGTGTTGCTTGAAGAAAGGGTTATTTATTGGTGAAACAGTGTTCCACATTGTTTCACAGTTGAAGCCATCTCATTTTGCCCGGCCAATACCACCTTCTGTCAAAGTAAGCCAGATCTGTGTTCACTGGCATTTGCCTGTAATACATTCCGATCTGATATCCTCTCAAATTGAAACGGGGGAAATTGGGGCTGATTGAAGGGAGTTTGTTTTGGCAGTGGAAGGAAAGAGGCAGAGGGAGAGCAAGGGAAAGAAATGTGAACCCAATCAGAGCTGTGTGTTGACTGTACTGATTAGGAGCTTGTGCTAAGAAGAGCCTTTCTATCCTCTCATTCCTTCTGTTTACTTTGAGCTTCACCAGCCTCCTCCTCCTCCTCTTCCTCATCACAACTGTCACTACAACCAGAGTGGTCCCTCTCTTCTTTTCCTCCTCACCCTCTCTTCCAACTTCAACTATAGTATCTGCATCATGTGGGACATAGCTGCTCATTTGAAGGCCAGCCTGATTAATACAAGGTTAACTAGGGTTAGCTAGGGTTTAGTTGAGTTTGTTATTGCATTAGAGAATGTGCAGTATACAGCGAGCTTGATAGTAAGAGGGGCACTGTGGCATTGACTGAATAATTGCTTTGGAGACCGTACAGTAGTCAGACAACTCTGCATTTGTGTTTATTTGCCTGGCCTGAGACCAGTGGAGGGCAGATGCAAACTCAGTCCATTAGAGCCCACGGGGTGAACGGAGCGAAGTTCAGCTAATGTTTTGGGACGTACAAAAAGCCAGCAGGGAGCTGGGGGAACGGAGGTGGGCTGAAAGCAAACCAGAGAGCCAGGGAATAACTACAAATAAATAGATAAATAAGTGGAAGTCATGAGAGGAGCTGAGGGAACAGCACATCCATTCTCACGCAGCGCGTTTGTTTATTCATGGCGTCTGAAGGCCTGGGCTGGATGTCGGGTGGGGGTTGGGGTGTACATACAGCTCCCTAGCTTTCATTAAGTGTCATTACCAGTACTTTCAGAAAGCTGGCCAGGCTGAGACCTGACATCCTCTCTACAGATTGTTGTGCATGCATATGGATGGACTTCTGATCCCTCTTATCCACCACTGAGGAGGGGGAATTAGGCCAGCAAGAAGGAGAGCAGGGGGGGTTACGGGGTGCATCCATATCTGACTTTAATGGCAAAGACGGTGCTATTACTTCAATGGAGGGACAGTGCTCATGCTTGGTTTGCTGTTGTGAATATGTCATGCAGGTTATCAACGTTGTGTTTTCACTCACTCATTTGTTTTTCTCATGATCATACGGGTCATTTAGACCCCGTTCCATACGATCAAATGGATTTTATGCTCTTGTGAAGAATTGTATTTTCATTTGGCCAATTGTACAATACAGCCACAATGCCATTTCACGATGTGCATTTCCAGCAGCAAGGTGTTCATTAGCAATTTCCTCTTCCAGTTCACTTCATTTGAGAACATCCCCTGATTGATGGGGGGCTTGTTCTGTTTATTTGTATATACGGGAATGAAATATTCATATTGTACGCTTTTCCGAGCAGAAGTAGAAGTAGATTCAGTGTAAATGGTACTTGGGATTAGATTTTCACAGCAGATTGCTGTTATTAAGGGGAAAAAGCCAACCCGTTTGAGCAGTCATCTTCCTGGGAGGCAATCTATTTCTCTTTCACGCAGCCAGGGTGCTGGACCAGGCTCTTAATGCACTGAAGCAAAAGTGCTTCGGTCCGCAACCTTTCACGCCTTCAGCTCTCCTTTATGTGATTGAATAGTTAATAACTATGAGTTGCCTTTGAAAGCCTGTGCCGTTGGTCCTTCTGAAGCACTTCTCTTCTCTTTGTCTGTCTGGCTGCGGTACCTGCCCATTGCTCTGTCTGGCTGCATGTCTACTTGCCCCAGATGCCAAGTCGACTGATAGCCCACCTCTTCTCCAGCAGCCCCTCTTACTTTTATCTTTGTCTCTTGCCTGACTTGCCGTTTGTATGTCTGTCTGGCTGTCTTAGTGTGTACATCAGAATTTTGAGGGCTATAGGGATCAGCTTTTTTCATCTCTTACTTGCTCTTTTTCCATCTCTCTCTAAACACATTCGCACAAATAGACACACACAGACATACACACACTCTCACACAGCTCATTAGCGCACCCCACGTTCACAGCTCTGGCAGAATGTGACCCTGCCTAATTGTGTACCATGCTCATTTGTTCTCCCTGCATGATGTGACGATTGCTTATTTATTCTCCTCAGGGCTCCTATCTCACATTAAAATGATTGACTCATTTCATTCACTGCACATTTTCCAAGCTTTATTTGATAAGCTCATTTCCCCCGGCATTCAAATCCCTCCTATTCACATGCTTAAAAGTTATAATGTTACTGAGGCATATTATTATTCATACTTGGGATTGTTTCTTCAGCTAATTATCTGTCAGAAAATAATTTTGCATTTGTGAGTCTGTTTATCCCAGTGGAATTAAGCCGCACAAAAGGGCAGACATTAACGTTGCAGTTGCAATAGCTGAGGAGCCAAATTGTGCACACAAAGCTGGCAGACGCGGTCAACAAGAAGCTTAAGAGGGATTGAGACATTGTGGAAACTTGGTCAGAATAAGCATAGCACATTTGCATTCTGTTAGAATTTGCATCTAGTTAGAGGCCTGTTTACAAAAGGAGCCATCAACCCTTTTTGTCCAATCATGTAATAAGGGAGGCTGTGTTTTGACATGGGAAAAGAACATAACAAGTGATTGTTGATTGGGGGAGGGGGGGCATTGTTGCAGTGGGCTTCTAGCTCCTTGTGTTTTTGCCAGCTGACAATCAATCCTTCCCTCCAGCTACAGTGACCAGGCCTCGCTGGAGAGATGAGGAACCGGGCAAGAGCAGACACAGGCTAGCAGTAGGGAAGGGGTGATGGCAGTAGGGATTGTAAGGTGGGTGAATGATGAATACAGTGCATTGTAACATCCCATATGTTTAGTCACAGGGTTGATGCTCCTGTTTTGATGCGTCTCTTGCATTTGTTGTCTGAATGAACTCTGCTGTGCTCTAGATCTGCACTGATGGTGAGAGGAGCTCTGACTGGTCCAAGAGAGAGTCCACAGAGGAGGAAAGCCCTGGATGTCAAATCACCTCCAGCACATCTAGCCTGTGTCTTCCAAGCAGCTAAAGTGGTCAGGAGATTCACCATGCGGGGCCCTGCAGATAAGGCACCGGCCCATATGAGAGCTGACTCATTGCTCTCTACACTAGGAAGGACCACACCTTTCTAATCATAGGGAGAGACATTGATCTCCTAATGATAACCAATGAGCTGAGCAGGGAACCTGCTATACTTTATTTATTTTTTTAAACAGTATTTATTGTGTTTTCTATACTTCACTTAAGTACAGAGACAGTTTTGTTATTTTATATCCTACAATAAGACAGCTCTATTGCTTGTTGGTATTCTTGTTATAACCAAACCTTTTAGCTTGCCTGACTTCATTGTGATTCTACTCTTTCCATTGAATTTCTATGTCTAAACTATTGGTTATTCAGTGTTGAGAACTGATGGAAAACACTTGTGATTATATAGACAATCAAAGACTGTTTCTAAAGTGCCATAGGAATCATTTTGGACCCCACCTGTTTGATGTTAAACATGTATACGTTGCTTTCCTCTATTGTAACAGGATTTTAGCTTGTTTTTTTTTAATAAATATGAGATCAAACATATGAGTTCAAATCAATCTTTTCAACGTTTCATGATGAACTTGGAATTTATGTTTGCTTCTAAAAGAGAAAATGCAAAGTGCTTGATATTTTTTTGTAATATGAAGTTTTGACTGTGAGTCACATATTGTAACTAGTCCTCGAGCTGTAAACCCACAAGCCCGTGGAACCTAAACCTTAATGAATATGGACAGACAGACATGAAATTGCAGCCAAATAAAAGAATAATAAAGGCATCTAAACACTAACAAGTACGCCTTTGTTCTTCCACTCCACCCACCAGAAGTTGGTTGTGTGAAAGCAGGCATTGTTGCAGCTTTGAGGGCAGCTCTGAGAGTTCCATGCCCACTGGCCTTCAATCACATGGGATGTCTGAGTTTGACAGTATAAAGTCTTTTTTTCTAGAACAAAATAAGACCCCTAAGCAATAGTGGATGAGCTGTTAGTAAGCATGCAGTCCACAGGGAGCCCAAGCTTGGTAGTGTACAGTATACAGAAAGCATCGGTTAGGGATAAGACAATGGAACAGTGGAAACATTACTGGATGCTGCAATACTCCTCTTACATTTACTAATTGAAGTACATAGTATCTTATTTTGTGTTGTAAAGTTCTTCAACTTCATAAAGCATAGTGGAATAGTATTTTCGAGCTGGAATACAGTTGAAACAAAATATTGATTGTGAAAACAGCCAAAGCATTCATCCTTCTCATGCACAAATTGCAGTAATTGACCTCTTCCAACTCCTACAGAAATATCAGCTATTATCTTTCCGCTTTTTTGGGTTGTGTCCATCCCTAGTTTTGTTTCACATTTCAGAAGGCTTCAGTGACTGCGAGCTGAACTCAGGTGGCTCTCCAGTCACTGGGATCGAGGGCAAACTATTCGCTCGCTGGCAGCCTGTAAGGATTAATCCCAGCCTTACAGGAAGAGGACACCATCGGTTTCTGCCTTGGCCAAATCAATAGGCAACATTCTTCCCAGCATAGCAGTCAATACCCAACACTTAAGGTGTCTGAGGAAACTAAAGAACACCAATAATTGTTATTAATGCCTTGGATATCCCCAAGCGCTGCATTTAGGGGTAAATCCTATCTAAAAGACGTTCAGACTTCACATACATATCCCACCAAAGCCCCCCCAGGCTCCAGAAAAGTGTATGAATACACAATGATAGGAATGTAAACATATGCACAGGTCTGAAAAAACATGGAACATTTACCAAATGCAATATCTCAACATGCAATTCAGAATGTATGATCAGTCTCTGGCGTGGCTGAATTTTTGAACATTCAGGTATGTGTTTTTAATGACAGGTGCTACTTAGACCACACGCTGAGAAGTGGATTATGTTGATTGCGGAGCGTTATCAACCTTGAAAATGATTTAAAGACGTGGCACATTTCCCTGCCTCCTTGATCAATTTCAATTTTCACAGCACAAGGAAGGCATTGAATTTATTTATTTTTTACAGTTTTCACTTGCACAAACAAGAAGCCTGTGCCACATTCATCCACTGTTTCAAGAAAGTGGAAGCTAATGGACACTGTTCCGTGTACCATTTATTATATGAGTATATGAAGAAACATGTTTTAGCTTTTGCCGAGTTCTGCTAAACGCTTCAGCTACCAACTGTGTTAGCATTTCAGTCCGCCATTCATCGAAATTCCTTGAAGCAACAAAGAGCGCAACTCCTAAAGATTGGCTCACCAAGTATCTACTTCAGTGTGGACCAACACTGACCTGACCTATAGTGTTGATTCAATTGAAAAAAGCAGAAGGGCGCAGTAGTTTTGAAGCATTCTCCCTCCATAAGGCCTTTGAGTTGGGCTGATATGTTGCAAGGACACTCTGCCATACCCAACTTACAGGCATTGTGTTCTATGTAATAGTGAGTTAGCGTCATACATGTAGGACTTCATGCTCTAGTCTATGCTCAAGCTTCCCCACTCATTGAATACAAAAGACACTCAAGGTGAACAACTGTTAACCCATCGCTTCCTGATTCATTTGCAAACATGTGGGTTGAGGACCAGTGGAAGTAAGGGGAATGAAGCAGGGTGAGGTGTGTGTGTGTGTGTGTGTGTGTGTGTGGCGGAGGGGGAGCGGGGGAGTTACATTCAAACTCAAAACCCAATCAAGTGAAGGCCGTCTGCAGCAGGTAGAGGAACTCAACTGAAGTTTCCACTGGGACCGTTGCGCTCCTAATGCAGCCTTGGATGTAATTGGTTCCCAGAAGGCTGTTCATTATCAGGGGTGAGCGAGGCAACAAAACAGAAAGGGATGGAAAGAAAGAAAATAGTCTCGTTCTCCGCTCCGTGCCTCTGCCTCACTACCATTACGGGACAGGAGTTAATTAAAAGCGCAGTTGATGCCACTGTTTTTCTCATCAATCTCACTTGTGCTCTTATTAGGTTTGTAATGACAGCAGCCAGCGTTTGTCCCTATCTGTCATTAGACACTCACAGCAACGGGGGAGGAGAGAGAGAGAAGAAGGAAGGGGTGGGGCAATCAATGGGAGGGACAGTACATCAACAAATCTCACAGCGGTCAACAGCTCGCATCCACCATAATCCTTCCATCATATCTCAGGGTGAGGATAGTGGTCAGGAGATGGATACTGAAATGGCAGCTTCTCTTTATGGGGGTGTGGTCGTCTGAGAGGCGTGGCTTTGCACCCTAATCCTACGGCGCCTATCTCTATCGCCTTGGAGGCCATTTTAATTCCCTCTATCATTACAGGGACCTTCCCTGGAAAGCTTTGGTAAAGGTGACTGCTGACACTGTCATTCACAAAGACTATTTTAAAATGTCAGCCCATAGCCGAGATTTGTCTCATTAAAGTTGGAGTCCATTATATCCATCCCCTCCTCCGCCTGCCATACTCAATCAAGACGACTTGGCGAACGGAGGGATTCAAGGGAACGCTGGTAATCATCCCTATTTGCATAAGGGTTACAGTGAGACGGAGAATCACACTGACCAACAAGAAAGGATTATTGTGAAGGGATTCTGCCACTACAAAGCCCAGAGAAACAGACAGCTAGTTGTGGCATACCACTTCCAACGAAATCACAGCCAAGCCAGCTGTGTTTGCCAACTAGCAAGAAAGGTTTCAGTTAAAAGACGTCAAGAAATGTCAGCATAAACATGACGCAGACACTAGCACACCATGCAGGCTTTTGTTCGACACTTGTGACCTGAAGATTTACATAGTTCCAATAAAGCCAGACGCAAGATCCACCCACACAGCTCGCCTCTTCATCCAAAGCACATCAACTTCTTCGCAGCCGAGAGGTTGGGATCATTCATGTAGATCTGTGGCATCTGCGTGTGACTGCCTGAGTGAGAAAAGGATGGACAGAGGCTTTTGTTTCTCTCTGATCAGTTTCACTTGCGTCAGCTCACAACTGCGAGGCTGACAATAAAAAACAACCATTATCTACACTTCATTAGACCACCTCAGTGATCTAACTTGTCGGCTGCTGCATTCCAGTTACTGAACATTTCTGTTTGCACACAGTGTAGCCGTGACCTGCGAGCTTTCACCGACTGAGCTTTCACCGTAAATAGGAGGAAATGGTTCATAAGACCCAACACGTATGTGGTAGTCAGCTGGGAAGCCTGTTCAGAAAAGAGTGAAGGCCACAGCTGTCTTGACCAAGTAGGGTCATCCTTCATAATTATGATTATAAAGTGTCACTTCACCTCTCTGACTGATCAGTGCCTGATTAAATAGCCTGGTTGTAGCAAAAAATGTAACAGTATCTGTGTGTGTCTGTGTGTAAAACCCCGGCCAGGAAAACCCAAATGGATTATAGCTAGACTCCCACCACTAATGAGCCAGTCACCTATCGCTCTTTATTTCTTCACTTCTTATCGTTTGAGTGTCACTCATCTCTATACTACTATAATAATGACACTCACATTATACTGTGATCATTCATTCACTGCCATACTAAAATCACTGCCACAAATAAGCCTCTAGATTTCCAAACTAAAGAGTTAGATGAGAAAACCTTGAACGCTTTTGCTAAGCAGTTTTGTGGCCGACAGACCGGCTGGATCCAGTTGGGGTTGTATGATACGACCATCAAACACACTGCATTTCCTCGTGTGTAAGAAGACATTCCTACGAACAGGAGAATCTCAGAGGAAACTGGTTGCTAGTTTAAAAACAAAGACAGTGAAAGCAAAACACTGCTCATGAGTTTAATCCAGCATAGTGGTATTCATATGGATGGAACGAAGCGGTGGTACATTACATTGTTGGAGCAAGGTTAACGGAAGCTAGGAAAAAGTTAATCGCCATTACTTGTGTGTGTGTGTGTGTGTGTGTGTAAGGGTGTGTGTGTGTGTGTGTGTGTGTGTGTGTGTGTGTGTAAGGGTCTTAAAGTGCAACTCTGGATACTCATGCCACAAGTACAGTTTGAATAGTGCTCCAGTCGGTAGAGGAGCACTTCATAATGACACACATGCTGTTCAACTCACCACACACAGTAGGGAGTGGGGTCGGCCAAATGCAGAATGTGGAATTGATCTCTTGAAGGTGATATGACAGCCGCAAAATAGCCACACAATTCACAGGGAACCGAAAAAATGACTTAGCATCGCAAGAACACAAAGGCAAATGACATTGAAATTGGATCATTTACTATCAGCTGCCCACTGATGAACTGAATATGGAAAATTAAACATTTCTAGCGCAGGCAAAATCACTATATAGTCCTCAAAAATACACAGTTGCCCATCTATAAAAATACTTTTCAGTGATGATCAATGAGTTAAATATTGAATGTGCACAAAATCACATTGTTGTTGTTTTTTTAAATCTTTTGTAAAATAAAGGCGTTGTTTCATGGATACGGCTGTCGGCTGATGACGGCGGAGGGACGCGTTTTGATGGAGCTGGAAGAAGGGTTGTCTTGGGAGTCTTGTGCCTTATACAAGTTCTCCCTCTAGTGGTCTCTAGATGAACTGCAAAGTCCTTGTGCAAGTATATGGTGCAGGTCCGGGGTGATACCGAGTCAGGAGGAGTCTAGGTGGTTGGCGGGGCTTTAACTTCCGAGAGGAGTTCTACAGTCCAAAGCGGGCGGGGGTGCGCTTGGGAGTCATGGGGGCCTCTTCTCTTCTTCCTGGAGTGCAGATTTTCACTGCCCTAAATTAGAGAGAAGTCAGAAGCAGTACAAGTTTTATTTGCAAATTGGTGCTGCTCTGCTCAACTGCAAATTCAAAGACAAATACCACTCATCAGCTCCTCTTAAAATAGGCCAGTAGTAAGAGAGGCTGGAGAAAGGATGAGGAAGAACGGCTAAGAATCAGGATGAGCAGCAGGACTGAGTGAAAAGGCCACTTGGTGTCTCGGCGGAGAACGGTGGTACGAACAGCCTGACGCCCCCGACAGCACAATCTATCATCTTTAATTACAGCAGCATGACACCCTGACACTGCCCAG
>CABFOS010055785.1:0-11102 GCA_900660315.1 Diretmoides pauciradiatus | reverse complement strand
GGGCTGTAATAGAAGACAACGTGTGGGGCAGTATCTGGGCCATGGTTAAGGAAACATGGTGTGAATGTTCAAAGGCCTTACCCACCGCTATAGCCTTCTTCCAGGGTTAGGACGGTCTTTCTGGAAAGAATTGCACCCCACTCCCTTCCCATGTCTTTCTCTAATCAAATTCCAGTCCTGCTCTCTTCTGCAATTACTGGCGAATGAAATCTAATTCAATTCGCCACCATTAACCCTAGTTCTCTTTCTTTCTGCTTCTTTTTCACAGGTGCCCCACCCTATTGCCCTTAGCCCTTACTTTAAGCTAGCACCTTGTTCTGTCTCTGCTATCCTGTCTTTGCATACCTGAAACAGACAGGCTAATTTACAGCCTCTCCAGGAGCCAAGGTGAGGCCATCCAAACTCAAAGCAGCCAGCCATGCACCCAAAGGTTTATGGGTAATGGCTGCAGGTGGTCCTGAAGCTGATTACACAGCCATGACTTGGATGAGTGAGCGGCGCGATAAAACATAACTGATGTGCCAAACACTGACGGTTACTACATAAAAGAGGGCTGAAGTTATGTTTTGGGAGAGTAATAATGGAGGCAGAATGAGTTACAACCCATAGTTAACCTCTCCAGGCATCCCTACCGTGTAGTCAAATGTGAACCAGCCATGTTACTAATATCATTTAGTTCAGATCTTTGCACTCTTTACTTTGCCTTCCATCTCTTTTTTCCTCTATCTATACTCTCCTGTTTTTGTAATTCACATAACCTTTCTCTGCACCTTTCAACACCCCACGCCCCAACACCCACTCTCCACTATTTATTAGAGGAATGCATCGGCTAAGATCAGCTTGGCTGCACGACCGAACATCAAAGTCCGATGGAGTAGTTCACACCACTCCTGGCCTGGAGCACACTCTAATTCCCCTACCCCTCCGTCCGTAACTGACCTTACCTTACCTCACAAGCTCCAGTCTATCCCTCGATCATCAGTCACTCCCCAACACCTTTAGATCTCCACCAACCCTTCCCATATTTTCTTTATATCCCTCCTCCTCCCCTCCATCGTTCCGATCAGTCCTGACGTACCTGGTTTGATCCATGCACCATGTGCCAATACTCAATAGGCTCTGGTCTGGTAGTAATTGCATCCCAGTTCATAATACACTGTTCTGCCAATTGAATGGGTTGGCGGAGCATAAGCAACAAAGCCTCATGATTATAATGCCATATGATACACGTGGATCAAGAATCAATGGCTGAGAATCAGCATTAAAGTGGAATTACTTGCCCCTGGCCAGTCGTCACAGATGTGATTAAGTATGTGGAGTAAGGCCGACTGAGGAGAGTGTAAAATCAACCTCATTCTTGAGTAGGGGCAAGGTTTGGCAGATGGAACATTATTGCTGAAGCAAATAGTAAATCATCTTTCACGACTGGAACAGGATTCAGGACGAAGCGACTGGTCTGACTCTGTACTGGCGGCTCAGGGAGAGAGACTGGCAATAAAATATCCATACTTGAAAGATTTCACATGGCTACTGTTAAATTGTGGACATCGACACAGCATAAATCAAATCAAAACCCATTATAGAACAATTCAAACAAGGGTGAGTGAATGCATCTGCACTCCAGGGGGTCTTGCCTCATTGAAAATAAAACAAAAACGCACATCCACCAGTATGTACAAGCATACACACACACACACACACACACACACACAGCACAAACTACACACATACAAAGGAAATCTCAGATGTCGGTAGATACATTAACACCTCAGTATTGCTGCAGTGCGAAGGGTCAGTGGTGTCTACACTCTCTTTATCTATAGTGCTACTACTGTAAATGAAATCTCTTGCCTACAGACATCCAGAAAGGATGCTGAATACACTACTGTACCTCTCTCCCTCTTTGTCTCTGTCTCTTAAGGTTAAGGGTAAAAAACAATACCACTAGTCCTCATGATACAGCTGCTCACCAGAGAGACAGGCTTGGGATCAAGGTGTTGCGCTTCATGTGGGGCTTAAGTTCTTGTGTGATCGTGATGAATAGATAATCTATAAGTATTTATAGCAATAGCCTATCAACCTATAAAGACATTTTCTAATTATTGGGTCCCTCTCACTACTGTCTCCTTCCCTCTGATTGACTGACAGCCAGGCTTGTCACCCACGGCAACACCACACAGAGAGCAGAGTGCATGCTGGGCTCCTGCAATGGGAATGAACATCTGGGATGCGTGGAGGCCTCCCTTCCTTCCTCACCCCCGCCCTCCCTTCCTTCCTTCTGTCCTTCTTTGCTTCCTTCTAGAGTCAGGTGTATTTATTGTGTCTGGTATACTCAATAGATTAAGTGATGGCATGTCATTTCAGTGGCCAGTAGCCTGTTGGGACATGAATTCATTCTGTCACTTACGCCAACACTGGCACTCTTGTAGTCTGTCATAAACCCCACTGGGATTTCAATATGAGGGCGATCATCTGGTTCTTTCAAAGACCTCTGTGGCTTTACACGTACAGGTGTGTGTAAGGAAGACACCATTTCACAGTGCGACAGAGATATAATGCCATGACCACAGGGGTTCAGATGTCACTTGCTCTCTATGCTGCGATGTTACTGATGTCACACGCACACCACGCCCCCTTTCACTGCTACATGATTTGAGGCTCGAACAGTATAGTGTGTCTATGCAGGCGTGTGTGTGTGTGTGTGTGTGCAGCTCCGTATTGCAGCTACTCCTGGGGCAGGTGCAGACTCGCCCCTCTGTGAACTTCATAGGAGGGGGTCATGTGTCACCTTATCCAATTGGTGGCTTCAAGATTCGATCCAATCAGATGGTCAGGTTTCAGGGGTCAGAGCATGGCTGGGATTGCTTTCGAGCCTATCGCACCCACTGATGGACTGGGATCAGTCTGATGTTTCAGTCTGTTGTGAGTTTACATTCAGTCTTTCATGTACCCTCTACTGTAACATTGTCTTCAGTAAATATCCGCCAAGGTATCTGGAGCTTTGCATTTCTCTGAACAGATGCCTGAGTGACTGACACTGAGTTGTGTCTGAGTGTATTTAAAATTGTGTGTGCGTGTCTGAAACTATGTCAGTTTGGGTGTCTGACAGCTGCAAGTATGATAAATAGCTGACACAGCTGATATGTCTGACAGCCTCCATATGCAGTAATGAAAGCTAAACACAGCTGGGAGCACGTGACACAGAGATATGTGCCAATCATCCCTATTGACCAATCACATGTCTGCACCAGCATTCACAGCACAATAACCTTGTAAGGGTCAAGAGGGAGCATGTACAGTACGCCAAAGATAGTGGACTAGAGCTGCAGAGAGAGAGAGACAGATGCACAGACAACCATTAAATTAATTTCACTCAACACATGCTCATCTACAGCCTCATCCAAAGCCAATCCTGTCACCTTTATTTGCCCCTACACATGTTTTCTATCTCATGTAATGGGATTTATCCTTTCCACCCACTGCAAACCCTCCAGCTCTCCTGCTGCACCTGATTCCTGCCAAGCTACCTCAGCCTGCCAACAAGCGAGCCAACAACGGTGGAAAACAAGACAGAGACACACTCTGCCTCCTCTTGGGTGCATATCTAAATTTGCTTGTTTAGTGATACAAATTTTTGGTCTGAATGATATGAGAGTCGAACATCCGCTCACTGAACCAGAACGCAAGAACCAGCCCCAGCCCCTCTCCATCCCCAGGCCGAGTGCTGGCACACCCCTGGAGGTTTGGAAGCACTCCGCACCAGAACCTGGGTCGGCTTCAGGTTTCGACGCTCCTCTGCCAGGTCAAGTGGGAGAAAACCACATATGGTCATAACGGCCCTCTGATCAACAGACAGGTTCTTGGCAGTCCAGAGTCAATGTTTGATGAGTAAAATGATACATCACTACAAGAAATAAATTTGCGGCCACTTCCAAGTGATTTACTCTTTACTATAAGTGCCAAGTGGTAGCGCTTTCAGAATGTTTCATATTTTGATTCCTGGGATGGGGGCCGCCTCATAAATCGGTCAAAGGAAGGTTTATAGTAAACCTAACTACCTTGGTCTTCCTACAATGGAGGCTTTGTGTGCATGCACCTGACTGAAGCTACTGTAAAGCACAGCCTTACACAGTCAAATCGCACTTTTACAGCGTGTCTCCCCTTTAAATCAACCTAAAACTGTTAAAGCCATTTATAAAAGCCCATTTTTACCATCATTGTCGTCACAGTTTAACGTGCAACAAAAGATCGCTGATTTCAGATGACAGACTAAAATTCACTGCGCTAGTTTTAGATGTAGATGTAGACAACAGTGATTCAATTTTGGCAGGGAGTTGTTGACAGGATTTAATTATTCGTTCTGGTTGTCATAGTGAAGCTAAAGTGGAGGAGGAGCAGGTCAAACCTAAAGCACCTGTTCATGGTACAGATGAATAACTCATTTCAACTCAGAAGCACACCTGGTAAAGCATTTCCAGGCATATAGCGCCTGTTGTCCACCCAGCTGACATGTGTTACAGCATGATCCATCCTAACCCAAGAACAAACTATGAAGCACAAGCATACAAACGCTTGGTGACCTTTAGGAAAGATAAACACAGAAATAAACAACACATTAAAAGGGAGAGAGAAAAAGAACATAAGAGAGGCATGCACGCGAGAATAGATTAACATCAGTTTAAATAGATAAACATCAGAGTACTGTAAATACTCTTCCTGCAGGTTCGGTTTTCATAACCAAACCTCCCCATGGGCGATAAAAGCACATATTTGTGACTTCATGAAGGAAGAAGCAAATGGATTTGAGGGGTAACAGTATGACCTCTTGTGTCTTTCTCTGCCACCCGTCCCACCATCCATCCATGTCTAGCTGTTTTAAGTCATGCATTGCTCCTGATAGATATTAATGATGCAGAGCAACATGACCTGACTTTGTTCTTTCATCCCCTGCCCAGTGCTTGTTTCTGATCAATTTCCTCTGTCCTCCATCTTAATCAGCCTTTATATAGATTACTCTCAAGGCCAGATGGGGCGGCTAGAACATACACACCCCCAGACGAGCACATGTTTAGAGCAATTGGCTGTCAACCCTCATTCCTCGTATTATCTATTACTAGCTAAAGACATGTGACTGGCATTAGTGACCTGGTATCCAACGTGTACCAGCACTGTGTGTGTGCTTGTTGGCTGAGGCGTATAACAAAGTCAACATGTGACCTCCAGCCTTTGGCTTGGTGGATCCCATATATCTGCCATTGTACTCCAACATGTCACAGGTCACCTTTGACCCACACACATATCCATACACACAGTATGTCAGGCATGGCTGCTTGGCTCACTGTCAATAGGTACAAGATAGACAGTGTGTTGGGGCAAGGGTTGAACTTTGAAAGTGACATTAACGAGCATAGACAAACACACACACACACACACACACACACAGGTTTTGTTGCGATTGGCTATAGTTGAACCAACATGTTCCTCCCTTTCTCTCAGGGTTCTTCTCTCTCAGTGTCACACCATATATAAAATGTCTCTGTTTCTGATTCTATCTCTCTGCACCCCTCTCACTTTCTGACCTCAGGGTTAAGCGCTGGTGCCAATCTGAGAGGGATCCTCATGTCCTTGTCACGTCTTCCCGCCTGGTTCTGACCCTGCTTCATCCCCCTCTCCCTACTCCCACTCTCTCTCTGTCTCTCATACACATTTATCTCTCTCCCCCTCTATCTCATATTCAGGACAGCCAGCAGTTGTCCTGTGGTATTCTCTCCTCCCATAAACACCACTTGCCAGGGTGTCACCTTTCACCCCCCTCCCCGACACACGTCCTCCTCATCTCAATATGTGTATCTCACCACTTAGCTAATTCAAGCAACATCATTTAGAAGGGATTAGCAGGCATCAGCACTGTATGTACTGAACTGAATGTATTTTTTGTGTGGGGACTTACACAAAAAGTCCCCACACAAGATGTGGGCACACAATGCCCACAGATAGCGACCATGCAGAACAGCAGGGGATAAATCAAGTCAAATAGACCAGCAGAAACTACTACTAATTACAAAGCTAAATCATAATGATCCATCTCAGTGCTTCCCACACTTTTGAAATCTGCAGATTCTTCCCATCCCCTGTATGTTTGCTTTGAGGAGACAAGAACACATACAAAGAATAACAAAATCCTCTCGCTGTGTCCTACCCACCAAGACTAAACAAATCCACCAGGCCTTTAGCCCCAGTACAGACTGTGGCTGTTTGCATTGGTGCCACCACAGAACATCAACAACAAACACACCCAAGGGAAATTGGAGTGTGTATGTTTTGCTGGGAATGGATACCACAAATAAAGGAAACTTCCTTTCACTTTGGCTCTCTCTCCCCCCTATATAACAGAAAAAGATGACAGAAATCAAAATATTATCCAGAATTTTTATGGCTTTTTAACAGTGTTTGGCTACGGAGTGGCTCATACAAAAAGAGATGCCTGAGGGGAGGTGGGTTGACTTTACTTTAATGAGAGAATGGGTTGGACTGAGTATGCTGTAAGAGAGAGTGAGCGCCAAGAGCTGCACAGGGCTTGCATGCATGCCCTTGCACACACACGCACCATACAGATTCTCTCTCTCTCTCTCTCTCTCTCTCTCTCTCTCTCTCTCTCTCTCTCTCGTCTCTTTCCGGGTGGACAGATAGGCTGCTTGGTAGAACAACCATGCAGCCGATCCGTCCAGACATCATAGAAATAAACATTAGGAACATGCTTAGAATAATTCAACAATACATAAACATTCCAGGAATGGAAACACAATCGTTTCCAGGTGCTATCACAGATCCCACCGCCATTGAACTGTGCCGCTGCTAACTATTCCCGACCCACGCTCCCCAACGTTCATAAAACAAAGCATAATGAAGCGTTTCCATCAGTTTCTCCAACATGTGTTGAAAGTGACATGGGAACAGTGGGTTCCATATTTAATCAATGCATTCAGGCTTTCTCTGAAGACTGTAGCTGTGTATTCTCTTCACTCCTCACCTAAGGCCCCCCTGCACACCACCACAGAGTGAACGGCAGACTTGGTCCTTTTGAAGACGAAGACGAAGTTGAAGAGTGACGTAAAGTTCAGCGTTGACAATCATGATTGATGAGGACATGGACGAGGGATCGGACTGCACAGAGGTGATTATCTAACAGCAGGGAGTTAGCATGTCTGTATGTGTGTATTGCTCTTAGTGTGTGTGTGCACCACAGCGAGTCGATGACGGAGCAAAGTTAAATGAGCAGAAGCTATTCAGTGCTGTCATAGCCTTGCTTGCTCACTGTTACCATGCCAATGTGCAGTGGGGCACGCGACCTGGACAAAGAGGCCTCACAACACGCATGCACTCACAGACACGCGCACACACACACACACACACACCAGAATCATGTGCTTAGCAATTTAGCCCTAGAGCGTCTCATTCTTTCTCCCTTTCTTTTAATTTTTCAGTCGTTTTTCTTGCTCCCTGTGGTCGGAAATGTCTTGTTTGCTTAATGGCTTCCAGTGAAGTTCCCAGCATCCCCAGTGTATACTCAGCCGTCCTCTAGGGTGTCCAATTAGCTGCTACAGTTGCTGCAGTGTATTGAGAGCTTGCCTGCTAATATTGTCCTAAAACTCACATTTGAGTTGGGTTAAAACATGTGAGGTTCTGTTGGATCAGTGTATAAGCAAGTCTGCAGTAGAGCAGAACACCTTGCGTTATATTACTGCCACATCTATGTGTGAATCCAGTTCAGTCCGCAATACAGTTAAATGTGCTAGTGTCAGCAAATGTGACTTTAATGTAAACCAGCAAATGTGTGTTTAATGTTCCCCTGTGGATGTGTCAGCTACTTGTCTTCTGAGCTCTCTCAGCAGGCGTTCCCTGTGTCCCGCTGTGAGGAGGAAATGGAGCGCGGGACAAATGAACATGTCCCTGAGACAGTGAGTTAAGTGTGCGTGTGCATGTGTGCGATTGTTCCTGTCTTTCAGTGCATAATCCAGCGTATATGTGTGTATATTCCCTATTGTTTCGGTCTGGGACTCCAGCAGCCCGCCCAGCCATTAACCAGATGCCCTGCCGAGGGAACAACATTTTTGGCTTCACCTCTCTGGGACCCTGGGCAATCAGCAAGCATCACCACCGAAGGGCATCAGCTAAACCACTGTACCACCACAGAGTCAACCAGCCACCATCTAGCATTAAGTCCCACCTCTGGGACCATAGTCAGAAGAGCAGTAACTGTTGGCATTATAATGAATGGGTATTTAATGGCAGTGAAAGCAAAGACATTAGGTAATGTAGGGATTATTAGGGTGGGTTATTAGCAGCCATCCATGGTGATTTGGTTCAGCGGGACCAGCCCAGCTGTTAGGAAACACACACACGGCTTGCTTAGGATACATCAGGCTAGACTTAGTCCTTCTATGGAGGGAATGAGGGAGAGAAGGAGAGAAAAAAATAACTGGTTTCCATCATTTTCCACATTCATCTTTGTCACTGGAATAGTTAAACAAGGAAAAAAAATATACTGGGAAATTTAGAGAGCAAAACTGGGGAAATGATTTGGGTTTTGCGCTGGAGGTCTTTCTATTCATCATCCAGCCTGTTCATTTGTCAACTAGTCTTTTATGTATGTTTGAGGGATTTTAACCAGAAGATTTTACCCCAAAGACTTACTATTTTTGGTTGCAATCTTAGATCTGTTTCCCTCTTGTAATTGTGCAATGTCTCCAGATTCTCCACAACATCAGTGCTTTGCCCTGTATGGTAAAGTACTGTGAACACCTGCTTCTTCTTGTGCCTACCCTATGCCCCTGTTGATGGACTCCCCCATCACGGCTCTCCAGGCTCCACAGTCACGTACTGTGTTTGCACTTGTGGCCCATGTCACACAGTGCAGCTGCACACTCAGCCAGATGGTCGCTATAGCATTCAGGATGTCTGCATCTTCTGCCTCTCGTCTTGATGCACAGTAAACACTACATAATACAGTTAAATATGTATACTGCACATGCCATGAGCTGCAGAGACTATCTTAGAGTATGTTCAATGTTGCCTTTTTACTGTAATTGACAATTGCTTCCCTTATGTCAAAAATGTTTCATGATCTATTCTAGGAAGTCAAATAATTGAATGCTTACATGTTTTTATGTACACGATTGTCTTGCTTACTCTTTGTCTCTGTTTCTTCCTTTCTCTTTCCCAACTGTGTGCAGCTCTGTTGCCCCACATAAACCCAGTCAGCCGTAGGCATGCACAGCAACAATCTGAATGAGCTGGCTGTTTACCTTGGATTTACCCAGACTGTTTCCTCCCAATGTTCCCTCCACCACACACACACTCCACCACACACACACTGACAGAAGATTGCTCAGGTGCGTGCTATCTTGCCCAGCTCTCCTCCTCACAGATGCTGTGTACCAGCGGTACCGTTCTCTGGCTCTTTCATCTGCCGAATCCAGATGCTGTCAGTTCATTGCACCGTAGCAACAACCCCACTTTGAAGAGCTCCCAGCATCCCATGACTCACGGCAATGACACAAGAAAATGTACCTGGTACACGTCTGGGAGCTGCACTCCTTTTCACGCACACACGCTGTTACATGGGATACATTGGTACAGACATATACCACCCACCCTCTGTTGTTTACCTTAATCCCACTCTTGCGTAGGCACATTTAACACACACAAACAAGGCACATACTCAGTGCAAACACACCTCACTCACATATATACTAATCCCACTGAGGTGTGTGAGCCCTGAGCTATATCAGCAGGAGAGGAAAGCAAATAAGAACAGCTACATTTTAAATGGCTCAGGTTAACAAAGTATGAGGACTTTCCTTTGCATATATAGAGTTTCAACTTGTTTAAACTTCTAATCTCTTTGATGTTTGTTTGAACAGAGCCGCGGATCGGGCCACTGTGCAACGCTCCCTAAAGAGAGTTCAGGGACCATGTGTGTTGTGATGTGTTTTATATATGGTTCAGTAATCCATCTGACACTGACACACGATGGCCATGAGGAAGGAGTATTTCCCTTCATTTTATAGTGTTCTGAAGTTACCATTGCCATAAACACTGGGCAGAACAGAGGCAGCTGTTGATTTGATAACGAGCGTGTTTGCCATATACAGACATCTGTGAGGACTTTCATTTTCACGGTAGTGAAAAACAGCATTATAAGAAGTTTATGTCACAGGGAACGTCACCTTTTTCCACTTAGGACTGGATTCTATAGCCGTTTCCATTACTGTGTGTGTGTGTGTGTGTGTGTGTGTGTCTCCCTCCCCCTTTCCCACTCCTTCTCTCTACATGAGAAACACACAACTATAGCTCTGATCGGACACATACAGAGAAAAGCAAAGCAAAGAGCCAAACACACTCTGCTCAAAGGAAGGTTCTCCAACTGTTCTTAAATCTAAACATCCACAAATTACAGGGAGTACATGAATTCACAAACGATAACATGCAGTACTGTAGTGAAGGAAACCACAGTATATTATGTAAACTGTTAAGAAATAGACATTACTTGTAGCTGTCTCCTCTCCCTTTCCTCCTCAGATGGTGTATGAGTGAAGACACACACACACACACACACACACACAGAAGTGTAACACAATATCTTAAGTCACAGAGGCCTGAACCACAAAGAAAGCTTATTTACAACTGTCTCTGCCCTCCACACCAACACAAAAGTGAGTGAACCACTGCCTTAGAAAGAACCACAAACCAACGGATGACCTGACAGCTTGAGATCTCTCACTCTCCATCCCCACATTACATTATAATAAGCATATTGAGATTGGATTCTGATCACGTTACCTCAACAACAGGGTTTTCTATCCCAGCCTGTATTGCTGGGAGTGCATACATGTGATGTCTTGCGTGTGTCTGTGTCTATGTGCGTGTGTTGTCTGGTCTTGGGTGGAGGCCAGACCTTGAGTGCAAGAGTGAGAGCAGATATACTGCAGATAACAGAGCTGCCTTATGGCATCTGTCATGAAGCAGACAGACAGAGAGAGAGAGAGAGAGAGAGAGAGAGAGAGAGAGAGAGAGAGAGAGAGAGAGAGAGAAAGAGAGAG